>ML777171.1:1371679-1410429 GCA_009831015.1 Picea engelmannii | reverse complement strand
ATGTGGGAAAAACAAGTGTTTTCTCGAATCTTCTAGAAGGAGAAACTTCTATGGTGAGGTGGCATCCGAATGGTTTGGATCTTACTCACTTTCATGATTTAGTGGGATCATCCTAACCTCCTCACCTTATCCTCTTCAACTTACAAAAGGAGAGGAGATCTCATGGAGAAGGGGTTCTTAAGCTTGTTCTTGAGCTTTGGTTGGCTTGGAATTATTAGCTTGGTTAGAATGGCTTTGAGATTTGATTTGTCAAGATAGATTGTGAGTAGCTATTAGATACATAGTCTCAGAATCCTTGCAACAAGAAGTGTGTGGGGAAAAAAGGACAGTTGGAAGGGACCTTACGACATCAAGGCCATGGTTGTAATCTCTCTTTCACATTTAATATGATACAGTAATATGATTCTTTCCTATAAATCTTGTTGTGTTTTATTGTATGATTCCTTGATCACATACATAGGTTTATATTGAGTTTATGCTATTACTATCACTTTGGTTGGTTGCGTTATTTTATAGGTTCATCATTGTATGAGCGTTGGAATGGAGCTAGGATAGAAATGGTGAGAGGAAGCGACATTTAAACGATATGTCACTCATCCCTCTTTAGTTAGTAAATTCAATATCTAAAACTTAAGGAAAGCGTCATGTTCTGTCTTGTTTTTTTCTAGATCCAGGTGGATCTAGGGAGATCAGTTAGTGTCTGCACCTACCGATTAGTCCGATAACACATGTTCTCTCTATAAGGGACACTGGGCTATAATCCCAAACCTACTTATCCCTTCTCGAATAAGTTTCCTCACAGATCAACTCAACTCAGTCACAAAGGAGTATGATCTAGAGAATTTATGTCACACATGGCACTCACATGTGGAATTCTAGAGGATACTCCCTCTAGAAACACTAGGGTCAATTCCCCATAGTGTGTGATGTCAAGTTCAACTCCCTAAAATGTCCTCATGTGCTCTTCAGAAGGTACATGTCCTCATGTTCTCTCCATAAGAGACATTGGGATATAATCCCAAACTCACTTATCCCTTCTTGGATTAGTGTCCTCACAGATCAACCCAACTCAGTAACAAAGGAGTACGATCTGTAGAATTTCTCAGGAAGATGAAAACATCAACACTACCTGTCAACGAGGGAGGCATTCTATGCTATGCCAAGTCTGTCACAGAAGTACTCAGAATTCGGGATTTGGTAAGAACATCAATAACCTGCTCATCTGTAGGAATATATTGCACCAATACCTCCTTCCTTTGCACCATGTCTTGGATGTAATGGTACTTGATCTCAATGTGTTTTGATTTTTCATGAAACACTAGATTCTCTGAGAGATTCACACAACTTTGGTTATCACAAATAATAACGATGGAATCCATCACATGTCCAAATAAATATGCAGGGATATTTTGAAGCCACACTATTTCTCAGACTGCCACACTCAATGCAATGTACTCTACTTATGTGGTTCTTAAGGCCATAGAAGTATGTTTCCTGCTACACCAGGAAACCATGGAAGATCCCAAAGTGAAGCAACACCTAGAGATTCTCTTCATGTCCACTACACTCCCTACCCAATAAGAGTCAGTGTATCCCTACAATCTCGTTTCAATACTGGAAGTATATCTCATACCATGTCCAACTGTGCCGCGCAGGTATCTCAACACATGCTTCACAATGATCCAGTGTGTTTGTCTCGGTTGACTCATAAATTGGCTAAGTGCACTCACTACATAGAAAATTTATGGTCTGGTGTTAACCAAATACATCAATGATCCAATTAGTTATATTTATAGGTTGGATAAATATCGTCAGAATCAGAAGAAGATGCACTTAGTTTCTTCAGATTTGTCACCCTTAGTGTAGCCATGGGCTTACAGTTAAACATCCCAAACTTTTTCAATATCTCAGTTGTGTACTTCCCCTGACTTAGGAATATCTCATCATTTATATACCACACCTCTAGTCCCAAGAAGGATTGCATCATACCAAGTTCCTTCATCTCAAACTCATAGGCCAACACATACTTGCATTCAGCAATAAGGCTATTTGTACCAATGAGGAATAAATCATTAATGTAAAGGACCAAAATCAGGGACTTGCTATTAAAAGTATTGTAGTATAGGTTGGGGTCAACAACACTTTTTCTAAAGCCAAAACTCATCAGGTGTCCATCAATCCTCACATACCAATATCATGGTACCTGCTTGAGTCCATACAAGGCCTTCTTCAACCTGCACACATGAGACTCCTTCTCATGTATCATGAAACCATATGGATACTCAATGTATACTTCATCTCCAATCTCTCCATTGAGAAAGGTTGTATTGACATCCATCTGATGTAGTCTCCAACCCATGGATGTTTCAAGGGAAATAATCATCCGGATAGAAGTGTATCTAGAAATAGGAGAGAATGTCTCATCATAATCTATTCCCTCCACTTGAGATAATCCTCTAGCAACAAATATTTCTTTGTGCTTCTTGATGTTCTCGTCATCTATGTCTTTGATCTTATACATCCACTTGGAATTCACTACAAATTTTCCCTCAGGTCTTGGAAAACTATCCCACACATCATTCTTCATGATGAACTGATACTCCTCCATCATTGCACCTCTCCATAATAGTTGAATAGAATCCTCCTCATAACAATAAGGCTCATAATAAATGATGTGGATCATAGTTGTGGCATAGAATAAATAAATATGAGCTATCTTTCTCTCTCGAAAGGTACGATGAGGAGTTCCATGTCCTTCTGCCTCCTATAGATTCTGATGAGCCCATGTAGGTATCTTCCGACCTACTACAATATATCTGGGAACATCAACTTGAGATACAATATCAATGGCATCAATAGGATCAATTTTCTCCCTATGAACTCATGGAGGGTGAGGGGGATAAGGAAGCATATCTTCCTGTTTCTCACTATCAATATCCATGTGATATCCTCTATATATCCTAATGGCTATCTCCTCCTCAAAGGTAACATATTTTCTGACCTCAATCTATATCTGACCATGGATGTATATTTGGTATACCTTTGAAGAATCATTGTACCCTACAAATGTACCCTTTCTATGTGAATGGTCTAGCTTAGTCCTTTTCTCCTTGGGCACATGAATGTATATTGGACATCCAAATATCCTGAAGTATCCAACCTTTGGCTTCACTCCATTGAAGGCCTCCTCTGGAGTCATGTTACTCAAAGTCTTATGAGGACTTCTATTCTGAACATACACTGCAATCATGTATGCTTATTCCCACAAAAACATAGGTAAATGTTGATCATGAATCATCACCTTGAATGCCTCAACAATAGATTTGTTCTTCCTCTCTATGAACCCATTATTTTTAGGGTTGTAAGGAACAATGTACTCCCTCTTTATCCCTTCCTTAATGCAAAAATCATTGAAATCCTAGGAGGTGTATTCTCCTCCATTATCTGATCTCAACACTTTGATCTTCTTTTTGGTCAGGTTTTCGAGTTGTGCTCTGTACTCCTGAAATATGGCAAGGACTCCATCCTTGGCCTTCAAGAAGTAAAATACAAGTATTCTAAGAGTGGCCATCAATGAAGATCACATAGTATAGGTATCCACTCAAGGAAGAAATTTTCATGGTCCACATAAATCTGTATGAACCAAGTCTAATATCCCCTTGGATATTTTGTCACTGCTCAGAAAGGACCCCTTGGCATTCTTTTCAAGAGCACAACCTCTACAAATTCCATCATGTTCAACATGGATCTTTAGAATACATGTCACCATCTTCCCCAAAGTGGGAAGAGATCTATAATATAAATGAGAAAGTATCCTATTACATAGTTCGCTCAAACTAATAGAATCATGTATCAAGGCCTAAATTGTTCAGACAGTCAATCTACATAATTTGTCCTCTCGAACATCAATCACCTGAGTAGAATCCATACTAGATTTCTTGTTCCATGCAAGAACCTTTCCATCAGATAAATAAACCTTGTAGCCTTTGATCTCTAAGGATGAAATAGAGACAAGGTTCCTTCTCATCCCAAGTACAAATAATACATCACTCAAATGGAGTGGGGTGCCAGAATCCAATTGTAAGGAAGTGGATCCAAATCCCTTCATAGTATATCTGGAATCATCACCAAGTACAACATGCAAACGATATTATTTCTCCACTAGATCTGTAAGGTTCTCTTTGTATCGAGTAATATGTCTAGAAGCACCACTTTCAATCAACCAAATATCATTACTAGTAGGAACCATATTTGAGAGGGATGAAATGAAGAAGAACACTTTATGGTACATGCTTACATTCTTTGACTTCCTATGAGGTGGTTCTAAATCAACATTAGCAATGGAAGAATGTTTCTTTCCTTTCTTCAATGTAGGACAATTTTTCACATAGTGGCCATACTTGTCACATCTGAAGCATTGAATCTTTGACATGTCCTTATTTTTGTGTTTTGAAGCTAGTGTTGACTTCCTTCCTTTAAATGTTTTGTTCAAACCTATTCTTTTTCATTTGTTTTTCCTTGCATGAACAGAAAGGTCTTGATTGTCATCATGATGGGAACATTGCATGCATCTAGCTACAAGTCTAGTCTCCTCCTGAGTATAGTCTTCCCATAAACAATCAAACTTGGGCAATTTGAATCACCCACCGATACTTTGAATGAATGGATCCCAATGGCTTGGAAGAATGTTAAGGGTAATCATGACAAGTTCTCTATCAAAGATGATTTCACCAATAGCACCCAACTTATCTCTGATCTTTGAAATCTTCATGAAGAAGGTGGAAATTGTATCTGACTTCGTCAACTTGATATTTTGAAGTTGGTGTCTCAAGGAAAGTGCTTTGTTGGTGTTGTTTCTCTAAAACAACTTATTCAAGGCATTATACATCTGATTAGTTGTCTTCAAGTTGGAGATGTGAGGGATTAAATGGTATCTCACATAATAGATGATGATATTTCTAGATTTTGCATCATTCTTCCTCCACTGAGACTTTTTTGCATCATCAGTTGGTTCTAGTACAACTTATTCAACATACTTCATTAGGTCACTCTCTTTTAGAGTGATGAGAAATATAGATTTCCAAGAATTGAAATTGGATGTCCCATCAATCCTATATTCAACAAAAATATGGTCCACCATGGTTGTTAGAAGAGTGCATAAATCTTAACCCAAGTTGCAGTTGCAACAAAACAATGAATTGCATAAAAGGTATGACAAGCTACTGTAGAAGGTCAACTTCTGTGAAATAGTCTTCTTTCAAGAACATTGCTCTGATACCATGTTGGAGTTTAATGTTGTTCAATTACATTCATTTTTTTTACATATTTACATGAACTGAAGCATAAACCATGAACAATGTGAGTAGTAATAACCAATATCACAAGAAGAATAACCATGCATAGAGACACAAGTACAGTAGAAAATGCAGATATATATATATATATGGAGCGATGGACTCTGCGGTTTCCTTCTTCCTTGAGGTCCGTGACTGTGGTTAACCTTTTTCTGGTCACTTATCCAACCGATCCATTAAAGATCAAAGCCTTTCCAAGGTTTTACTCTGGAGGTTTTCACGTGGAGGCACGGATGGTCTTTTTTTTTCAATTTTCACACAGTATGCAGCTATTGTCACCATGATTTCTCCTTCACCATGTTCCAACTTGGAATTAATAGATGTGGAATAGTGGGAATAAACCATGGAGAAGGTGCCAGAACATGTGGCCTCTCCACATATTTCGAGTGGGGAAGACCTTGGACTGGGTTTCCTAGAAGAAGAGATTTTGACTCTCAATCGGGTTTTGTTTCTTAACCCCAACACTGCTCCTCCTCCCCTTTATGGTAATTTGTTTTCCTCCTCTTCACCTTCCAAGAATGATTATTTTGGTGGTTGTTTCGGTGCCTTCTCGGATTTTTTGGCTCCAGACCATCTAGTCCCTGAAGGGGGCCTTCCCTACTCTCTTAGTCCTTCGAACGAACTTGCCCTCGACTAGATCTCTCATACGGAATGAGGTTTTATTTTCTCTTCATACCCTACCATCCCAAACCTTGAAGGAAATAGGTTTTCACCTTGTGGCTCAAAGGTCCTCCCAGACACAGGTGTTGTTCAAGGTAGCGAGGCATTTTTTCATAATAGACATTCTAACGTGCCGAAGGATCCAATTTCCTCCAAAGGATTCATTTCATCTCTCCTTGATGTTGAAGATAAAATGGGTTTCACTCAGGATAGAGGGGTCTTCTCACCGTTCTCCCATAGATCTCCATTCAGAATGAAGGATCCCTGGGATCCTAGGGGATTTCCCAGTGTGAGGAAAAAATGGAAAAGGAAAGGACTAAAGTCCAAAGGAAAAGTGGGGAATATTGTGCTCGGGGAAGAGGTAGGTATGAACCTAGTTGTACAAATGACAAACCATACACTAGTCGAGAGGGCTAGAGGAAAGTCCTTTGCACTCAAAAATATCATTGAGTGGGCTCAGTCAATTCTGGAAGAACACCTTGGATATGTCCAAGAAGTTATACAATTAAACATAAACTAGTTTTCCTTCAATGTCCTTCAACCAGAACATGCAAAATGGGATTTGGGAAAAAATTGGAGCATCAATAATTCCCCCCTCTTTATAAAACCCTGGAATCCCCTCTTTGATGCCAGCAGAGAGAAACTAGACAAAATCCTTGTTTGGGTCTGCCTACCAGCTCTTCCTCTTCAGTTATGGACTTTGGATTATTTCAAAGCCATCAGAAATTTCCTAGGTGATTTTCTTGAAGCAAATTTATCATTTGAGGAGACAAAAAAAAGAAAATTTGCAAGGATTTTAGTCAATATAAATGTTAGAGAAGGGATAGGAGAGGAAATTGATTTAATATGGGGAATATTCACACATTCTCAAATACTAGATTATGAAAACATCCCCTTTAGATGTCGTCGATGCCATCAATATGGGAACCTGGTGATGAATTGCCATCTTCCTTTAAGAACTAGAGGGTGCACCTTTTACAGAGTCAAAAAAAAGATAGTGACTCGGGATGATAATAGCAAGCCTGAAGCTGGTATAGACAATGCATCCCAAGTTTCATAGGTCCCAATGTAGCCCACAGGTGCCACAAAAGAACCATGCCAGAAATATTTATCTTCTTCTCCTGAAAGACAAGCAGAGGAAGGACATGGGATTACAAGCCTCGACGCACTTCATTCGGGAAGCTCAAGGAATATGGTCTCATGTAACCCTCTAACTTCTTCTCCTCCTATTACTATTTTAATTAAAAATTTGAATCTAGAGGGAAATGAGTGGTTGGAGGCTCTGAAAAACTTGTCTTTAAACAATGATACTACGCCTCTTTTTGAGAGAATATTAGAATATTTCAAAGTTGCTTCCCTCACGGATGACCCACCCTCCCCCAAGCGACTTTTCCTTACCTAAGAAGCCTCTTTGTCTTCCTCCCCCTCTAATGAGACTACAATTTCTCATTATTTCCTAAGATCATAGAATGGAGCCTCCTCCACAAGAGGGTTGGGAAAGGAGGTAATCTCTTCCTTAAACATAGGAAGTAATGGGAGAAAATCCTTGTTTTCAAAAGCATAATCCAAAGCCAGGATAGATCTTCTAGATGGGAAACAATAATCAATTGAACATGCACTTAGATCATTTATGCTATGGGGCATGGTTCCGGGATGAAGATTGTGTCTTTCAATTGTAGGGGTTTGGCAGGTTCCCTTAAAAAACCTTCCTTGAAAATGGTGATTTCAATAGAACACCCAGATGTTTTACTCCTTCAAGAAATGATGGGAGTAGGTGAAGAGGTAAAATCTATCCTAGAACACCTCCTCCCTAGATGGAAGTTTGAAGTGGTGGATGCCTTAGGCAGGTCTAGAGGTTTGGCTACAAGATGGAACACTCATACCATTCAAATCATCAACTCCTGGGGTTTGGATTTTGGTCTTGGTATTATGGTTTTGGCTCTGGTTATAAAGGATGGTATCCATATCATCAACGTCTATGGACCTTATCAGAGCAGAAAACATTTTTGGGACTCTCTTCTCATAAAATTATTTCTTTAAATAACTTCTAATCTTAGGGGGAGATTTGAACCTCTCTCTGGGACCTTCAGAAGTTTGGGGGGAAAGTGCCAGGCCCAACCCTCTGGCATATTTTTTCAGTAAAAAAATTGCAGAGTGCATCTTAACGGACTTTGACCCTATTTTTCTCAAGCCTACCTAGAAAAATAATAGGGTAGGGATAGAAGGAGTTGCAAAAAGACTGGATCGCTTCATGATAACAGAATCCATTTTGGATAAGCAACTAACTATAAAGCAGTGGATTAGTTTTGAAGGCTTGTCGGATCATTATCCGATTTTCTTAGAATACAAACAGGGATCAAAGAAGCCAACCAACAATTTCAAATTTAACAAAACTTGTCTTGACAATGACTCCTTTCTTGGCCTGGTAAAAGAAAATTGGATACCTTTTCCATAGGATCACCCATAGTCGGTAGCCTTCCAGTTTGTTGAAAATATGAAAAATATCAAAGAAGTGGTAAAACCCTGGGCCTCTCAAAAAAGGAAAAATGAGGACAAAGAACTAAAAGAAAATGAACTTGAATTACAAAGAATCTATGAAGAAGAGGGGGGGGGGGGGGGGGGGGGTTGCCACACCGGATTCAAAAATAAATCTACTAATTATGGAGAAAAGGCGGAGAAAACTACTCAAGGAAAAGGAAGAATCATGGAGATTAAAGAGTAGAGCTATTTTTTTGGAGAGTGGAGATGAGAATACAAATTTCTTACAAGTTTTTCCAAAGGAAGAAAAAATATCAACACTATTTGTCAATTGAAGGACTCTGCAGGAAACTTGGAAAACACCTTTGAAGGAATGTCAAGTTTGGGGGAAAATTACTTCCAAAACCTTTTCAAAGCAGAGACTCAAGCCTTGATAGAAGAAGTGGTACAAGTGGCACAATGTTTTCCTAGATTTGTAGATGAAGCAGAAAATTGACTCCTGATGGAAGTAGTTACAAAAAAATAACTCCTCAAAGTGCTTCACATTTTCCAAAAAGACAAAATCCTAGGCTGAGATGGCTAGACTATCGAATTTTTCTTGGGTTGTTATGAGATTTTGGGGCCAAATTTTCTAAATACAATAGAGGACACTAGGATTTCAGGTCGAACACCTCAAAGCCTAAACTCTACCTTCCTAGAACTAATCCCAAATACTAACAACCTAGAGACTCATGATGACTTCCGACCAATCTCTCTTTCTAATTATGTCTATAAAATCATTTCAAAAGTAATTGCTAGAAGGATTAAAAGAATCCTCTCTGAAAAAAATTTGGAAGATCAGTTTGGTTTTCTGGAAGGAAGACAAATTCATGAAGCCATAGGATTTTCACAAGAAGGACTTCATAGCATAAAGACAAGGAATTTAAAAGGAGAAGTGTTAAATATTGACCTATCCAAAGCGTATGACAGAGTAAGTTGGTTGTATATTCATTTATTACTTACTCATTTTGGGTTTGATGTCCTCTTCATAAATTGAGTCATGAACTGTCTCACCTTGGCCTATTTTGTTGTATTAATAAATGGCTCAACATCTTATTTCTTTACCTTAGAAACAGGTCTCAAAAAAGGGTTCCATTTATCACCCCTTCCTTTTATCTTAGTAGCTGAAGGACTCAACAGAGAAATATCGCAAGAAAAGAGTGATGGCACTTTCTTTGTAATCAAAATTTCCCAAGCTATGCACCTCACTCACCTTCTCTTCATGGATGATGTTTTAATCTTCAGTGGAGGTTCTAGAAGGGAGGTTGAGGTCTTAAGGAATATCCTTTCTCTTTTCTTCAAAGCAACAGGGATGCAAATCAATGAAAGGAAATTGATGCTCTCTACACATATTTTATCTGAAGAAGAAGAGCAATCCCTTAGGTTTCATTTCCATTTTGAAGAGAAGAATTTAGATGATGGACTCAATTATTTGGGGTTTTTACTATAACCCAATGATTACAGGAAAGAGGATTGGAAGTTGCTTCTGAAGAAAATGGACAAAAGACTAAACATCTGGTGTCATCAGTGGATTTCACGTGTAGGTAGACTAGTACTAGTAAAGTTAGTTTTGGAAGCCATCCCAGTTTATCAGATGTCCCTCTCATGGATCCCAAAAGGAATTTTGAAAGCAACAAGAAAATTCACCTCAAAATTTATGTGGAGCGGTAAAAAGGAAGCACATGTAATTCCTTGGGTCAGCTGGGATAAAATTTGTGTTCCAAAGGAAATGGGAGTTTGGGGTTTGAAAAATATCTTTCTCTTCTCCAAATCACTAGCGGACAAGGGTGGATGGTGTATTCTGAACACTATCAGCCTTTGGAAAAAGGTAGTTATTCTTAAATATATCAAACTAGTTCCCTTGGATATTTGGATCAGAAGTCAACAGAAATCCAAAAAAGGTGCCTCGGTGATCTAGAAAGAAATTCTAAATGATTTCCTGGTCATTTAAAGTGGACAAGCATGGAAAATAGGCAACTGACACCTTTTTAGAGTAGGGAAAGACCCTTGGCCAGCGAGTGAGGGTAAAGATATACTCTCAGAGTAGTTAATTCAAAACCTGCACACTTTGGGAATCACTCACCTAAACAACCTGGATTATTCAAGTCACTCCACTCTTTCATCACGGGGATGGATGGATGTAAGAAGGTTGCGTTTAGGAGAAGAATAAAACCTAGAACTGGAAAGATACATATTTTTTTTAAAGACTTCTCAAATAAGGCTCAGGGATTATGAGTACAAATTGATTTGGGGCTCGGCTCCCTCAAAGATTTATACTCCAAAACTAGGTTTTCTAAAATATAACTCATAACTGGGCCTCAGAGAGACTGTTTGGTGGTGGAGAAAACTTTGGAAGATCAAAATTCCTACAAAAACAATATTGTTTATGTGGAATGTCCTGCTCAATAAAATCCTGACTTGGGATAACATTCAGAAGAGAAATTTCTTTGGCCCTGGCTAGTGCACTCTTTGCAAATCTAAAGGAGAGAATTCAATACATCTCTTTCTAAGTGTATTTTTATCACCAAATTTTGGATTGAAGTCTCCATACTGCTAGATATGCATTGGGTTTAGGAGGGACAGGACTTGGAACACACCTGGGATTCTTTGTGGAAAACTAGAGCTTACAAACATTTAAGATCACTCTCTTTATTGGTCATCTGGGGTGTTTGGCTCACTCAGAATGATTTCATCTTCAAAGGAGTCCCCACGTCTCCAAAATTCATAGTAGCCAAAAGTGTATCTCTATTGTCTTCCCTTCCCTCACAGAACCCAAGACTCACTACTAGACAGCCACAGGAGGTCGAGATCGACAAATCTTCCCCATGGGTATTTTTTGATGGAGCTTCACAACTAAATAAATTGGGAGGATGAGGCCTTCTCTTTATTTCATCTTCACACTAATTTTCTCTGACCTTTGGTATTGGTCCAGGAACAAACAATTTTTTAGAACTTATGAGCCTTAAACTACGCATTGCCTTCAACATTGAAAAGGGTTGTCACTCTTTAAAAGTTTTTGTGGACTCTTTAAATGTCATAAAATGGATAAAATGCACTCAAATATGCTTAAACACAAGACTTGTTTCCTTAGTGTTAGATATTGCTCGATTACAGACTTCTTTTGACACATTTGTTTGTCAACATGTCTACAGGGAAAACAATAAAGAAACATACTAGTGGTCGAAAGAGGGGATTTATTTGGCTATGAACCAATGGAAAGTAATCGAATATCAAAATGATAAAGCATATGAATATATGCACCAACCTTTTTTGGATTGACCTCATACAGTACCAAAAGATTTTTTTATTTTTTTTATGGGGACCGGATGAAGCTTCATACAGCAGCACCTGTGTACAGAAAATATCAAAAGGAATAGGAGCCCTTTTGGAAGATACTAAATGTAGAAGCATACCTGAACTAAAAATATAGAAATCATCTATAGACTCCAATGTAACATAATACACCAAGAGGTGTATATACAGAATGTAATTTTTTTCTCAATGATGAAATAAAATTACACTTTTTTTCTTTGGAAAAAACAAAGTACAGTAGAAAATGATAATACAAAATGATTATAATAGATTGGTATATTATTACAATGATGAGAGTGTTAGAAATAATATATGTGCTAGTTTAACCATAGACAATATAGCAATATTGTCACCCAACCATAGGCCGAAGCCACCCCCAAGCACCTTAAGCTTGACAGCGAATTATTCCAAAAGAAAACCCTAGGCCTAATAGCCAATCAATGTAGCGTACCTCTCTCCAAAGCTAGCATGGAAGATATAAAGTAAAAACCATAACCAATAGAAAGTCCAATCCTAAACTGAGAATATAGGTTGCAGTAGTTGCAGCTTCATCTACTCTCCATAATTGCTCACTTACTCAGTTTTTGCAGTGCACACTCTTACATTTATGAAGTTGCGAGATGTGTATGTCAAATGAGATCTGGTGCCCTATATTTATATTGTTCTCTTTAATTTTTCTGGGCCAACTTCTACTTATGGAGGCTAATAACTCAATAATAAATATTCTCTTGAGTTGACTTGCCTCCTAGGGTTATTATCTATTCTTTAGTGTTTCTTATTGCTTCCCAGAATATTATATTCTTGTCAGGGTTACACATGGAGGTTAATACCTCCCGCATATACCATAATATCAACACTCCCTCCTAGGTAGGGAGGTATTAAAAGAAATGGTCTTGAGCACAAATGTACCATTCAACTGGTAGCATCATCATAGCCATATAGGATATCTCATGATTAGATCACGTAATCACTATCAGTATTGTCTAATAGCATCAGTTGCATCATCTCTCAAAGATATACTCCATCTGAGTAATCAGGCATGATGCTAAATAAGTCACTCACTCCACAGAGTGATATAAGAACCATTATTTTAATCTGTACATATGTCCTAGAATAATAATTATTCCAACAGATGTTGGAAGCCACGCCATGGTCTACAAGGAATATTCTTCTAATCCAGACATACGTTCTAGAAGAATAAATGTCCTGGACCATTTTCCATCTAGATAATGTTTGTCCATCAGCATACTAACTATCCATCTAGTTGATAATCATATTCAACACTATTGATAGTCTACATGGAAATAAGAACAATTTCATTCAATAGAACACAAATGTGTCTATCCATAGTAGTACACAGCTACTATCCAGTGGTACACAACCACACCAAGTAGCACACAGATACTTAATCATTGAAACGTAGTCACAACCAGTGGAACACATCCACCATAGTAGCATACATCTATTGTCCAGAGACATACAGTCTCCAAAGAAATCATGTCATCTTATATCAACCTGCATATAAACAATATCATGATATAAATTGAGTCATTTGGGCCATTCTTCCACTCACATCTGTGAGATCTGGAAGAGAATCTTCTCTCAGAAAGTAAAAACATCAGCCATGGGTTATTTGGGCTATTCTTCTCAAGCACAGAAAAAAAACTTTCCCTAATTTCTAAGCCTAGACCATTCACCTAACTGGGCCATTCCTGTGGCACTAATCATAGTGCAACCTGGAGAGAATGATTCTTCCCTAAGGAATGTCTATCTCTGATTATTGAACCTGGACCATTCACCTAACTAGGCCATTCCTCTAGAACTAAACACAGTGCAACCTAGATAGAATGACTCTGCCCTAGGGAATGATTTTTCAAACCATTTCCTAATGGAAATTATTGTCCTGCACCAACCTCCAAAGTGGACCATTCTTCGAAACTTCTCACAGATGTGAACTTCAAAAGAATGATTGTCCGTCGAGGCGGACCATTCTACTTGACCACTATTGAGAGTGACTGCCAAGAATAATGATTTCCCTAGACCATTCCCCCACATTGGCCATAAGGGGAATCATTGTCTATGGTACATCAACAATCTATCAAACCATTTTCATTACGAAAATGATTGTCCGATCTGGACCATTTTTCGAATTGGAAAATGCCTATCTGTCAGAAATCTCAAGCCACTTTCCAAAATGGAAAGGAACTCCTCATATTGGACTATTTTTTGAACTTAAAACTGATTGTCCATAAATCAATAACACATCAGTTCTCCCTCCCAACCTGGGAGTAATCTCTTCCTTTTTAAATAAGGAATTCGTCTCCACGATCCCTATCTTGTCTCTTACGTACAAAAACTTTTCATATTGGATAGAGGCTTTACCAAAATACCTGTTATATGCTCATCTGTGGAGATATATTGGAGAACCACTTATCTTTTCTGGACTTCATCATGTAATGCAATGCTTGATTTCAATGTACTTGGTCTATTACGGAACACTCATTTTCTATGAAGTCTTCATGTAGCTCTGATCATTACAATATATATCATGGTCAAATTCAACACTTTTGTTTACTTCTAGCTCATGACATCATGGCAAGGTTCAAACTAAAACATATACAAGTAGAACTTCTTATGTCATCATGAGATTTTTCCATGGATTAGCAATCCATCATCCCAGACTTTTTGAGTAACTATTCTGATACACTATCTCTGTCATAGAAATTTTTTACCACACTTATGGTGTATATGAAATATTCTTCATCAAATTGTTTGAATCCATACAAGGTCTTCTTATATCTACATACATGGGTCTCTTTCTGGTATACCTCAAAACCTTGAGATTGATTTACATAAGCTTATTCCTCAAATTCTCTATTGGGAAGAACAATCTTTTACAACCAACTAATGTAAACTTCAATCCATGGATACTACAAGAGATATAATAGCTCAGATAGATGTGTACCTGGTTTATGAGAACTAGCTTTCATCATAGTCTTCTCCTCCTTCTGGAAGAACCTCTAGTTCTGAATCTCACAATGCTTCCATTCATAATCCTTTTTCACAATTTCTTACATATGTTTTTCTTCATCATAACTTCCATTTCTTCTGCTTGATTGCTTCTAGTGGGTTCAAACCAAGTTGCTAGTCTTGTGAATCTCGATATAATAACTGGTTGTTCTGGATTTTCTTTCTCTCTTGGAATCTTCATGTTCTTCCTCATGTTTCTCTTTAGCTCTTGGTTCTATGGATTTTTCTATAGATTCCATTCCCTGAAGATTCCAACTTCTTCCTTTCATCATAGGATCATGGATGTAGATGGACAACCAAGGATACTTTAAGGATTATTTTCGAAGAAGACTTCTTCTAAAGTCAAATTGAACACATGTTGCTTTTCATGGCTGCTACTATCAATGGGAACATGGATAGATGCTTCATAATCCTCAATGGATCATATTATTTATGATCATATCCCTCCTAATCCTTGCTTCATGCATGAATGCATGCTCTTCTTTTGGAATTATGTAATCAACTCCCTCCATCTAAGAGAGTCCATGCTTTCGTCTTCATTTGTATTGCCTTCTGCAAAGTGTCACAAGTCTTTTTCTAATTTCCTCTTGATTGATGACTTCTTTCTATTTTGACTTCTTCTGGGTCTCTTCAAGTTTGATTCTGATTTCGACTTATCTGGTAGTTGTTACTTATATAATAGCTTCCACAAGATTTTTTACCAAGGATTGTCAATGTACTTCATCTTCTCATGTGTATTGCTTGACTTGTAGTCATCGTGACAGAAATCATTATCTTGTTATTATTCCATAGGTATTGTTTCACTTGAACATCTTATCTTCTAAGAAATAGATATGCAATATATGTACAGAAACTATGTAAACATGGTATGTACAAGAACTATGAAAAATATTGTTACCTTGTTTTAGAAGAAGCAGTTTGTTTTATCCTACTTGGCCTTATTTGAGGGTTCCCTTTCTTCGGCAATGGATGCTTCATGTGTTTCCTTCCTTTCTTTAACTTGGTACAATGATTCTTGTAGTGATCATATTTTCAACAGTTAAAGCATTGTATTTTTGACATATCTTTCTCTTGATTTGGTTTCTTCCTTGAGTCAAACTTTTTCTTATTCCTGAATTTCTTGAACTTTGTTGTGTAGGCTTTATCATCATCTTTCCTTTGGAATTTAAATTTTGTGCTAATCCTTGATTCTTCTTGTGCACGGCAAGTCCAAACTTCTTCAAATATGGGATGCTCCTTCCTTGTGTTCATGCTTGCAACAAATGCATCCCATGTCTTGGGAAGATCATTGAATACTATATTTACCGTCTCCTTCTCTGAAATGATTTCTTCAATAGCTTGTAGTTGATCTCTTAAATGAGATGTTCTCACAAGTTATGATGTTATGTTGTCATCATCATTCACTTTCATGTCATGGAGCTCATTCTTCAGACTCATTACTTGTCCAATGTTTATGACTGAGAGCAGGTTAGTTAGGGCATCGTGCATCTTCTTAGATGAGTCAATATGAGAGATGTATGGTATCAAGTGGTATTTTATAGAGTACACTATGATACTCATGGAATTGATGTCATTATCCTTGAACTTCTCCATAATTGCAACATTCTGAGGTTCCTTCTCTTTTCCTTCTTCAAACTATGATTCCACAATCTTTCCTTTCACGATATCCAACACTTTGTTCTTGGCAAGGATGAGTTCAGTCCTTTTTTTCCATGCTCTGGAGTTAGAAGCCCCTTCTAACTTGTTTTCTGACTTCATAGAGTAAGTCATGATTGTTTTGACTTTGGTCAACCTTTAACTTTGACTTGGTCAACCTTTGACTTTGAACAAAAACTCAAACTTGGCGTCTTAGCTTGTTGAGAGTACTAGGAGATGAGTTGGGCTAGGGTGCACTAGGATATCCATAAATTAGGTCAATCTCTTCAATTAAGGTGCCTCAATAAGAGGGTTAGGGTTTGGTTGTTGCAGAAAAAACTAACTGTAATTGCAACTATAACTGAGCAAATCCTCCCAATATATATTCTAGTGATTAGATTGTCCGAAGATAGTGTGGGCCCATAGCCTGTTAGAAATAATAAATGAGCTCATTTAACCATAGACAATATAGAAATATTGTCACCCAACCATAGGCTGAAGCCACCCCCGATCACCTTAACCTTAACATAGAATGATTCTAAAAGAAAACCCTAGGCCTAATAGCCAATCAATGTAGTGTACCTCTCTCCAGAGCTAGCACACAAGGAAGAAAGTCCAAACCATAAACAATATAAATTCCAAGCCTAAATCGAGAATACAGGTTGCAGTAGCTACAGTTGTAGCTACTCTCCAGACTTGTGCACCTACTCAGTTTTTGCAATTCACACTCTTACATTTCTGCAGTTGCGAGATGTGTATGTCAAATCAGATCTGGTGCCCTATATTTATACTCTTCTCTTTAAGTTTTCTAGGCCGACTTCTACTTCTGGAGGATAATAACTAAATAATAAATATTATCTTGAGTCGACTTGCCTCCTAGGGTTATTATCCATGCTTTAGGGTTTCTTCTTGCTTCCCGAAATATTCTATTCTTGTCAGGGTTACACGTGGAGGTTAATACCTCCCACAGATACCATAATATCAATAGAGAGTTCTATATAGAGAGAAGATATGGTGACCATCCATGAAAGGATGCATCCCTTGGATAATAAATAACTACTTGTTTATTATAAATATTTATACCTTGTATTACAAATATCATGTCATATTATATATGTATATGGAAGAATGTCTTCCTGATGTTGTCCAAAAATCAACATTATATGTTGATGGTTATGCCTTAGCTTGGTTATCTAAGTCTAGTGTCTAATGTATATTACCATGCTAGTTATCAATATTGATTCATATGGAAATTCTGCTACTCCCCCCCCTAGGATTTTTTAATGTTTTCATTTAATAAAAAAATTCTTGCAAAATGGGATATTTTAATTGTAAATAAATCCTAAGTTAAAAAGGTGGTACTAGGAGGAATTATATTCCTAGAGGGTATTTCTTTTTACACTAAGAATACCCACTTTATTCAAGTACCACTTTGTGAGTGAAATTAGTGTTTTTTAATCACTTAAAATTAATTTTACTCACAAAAGTCAAATAAAAGAAAAGAAAAACAACAAAGGTATTTTTTGGGAAACATGTGTGGGACATGTTTTGAGTTGATTCACCCTCTCTTGGAGTTAACTAAGCCTTGTTGTCATATGAGGAGGATTTATGGGTGATTTGGGCATGTGTTGTATTGATTTTAGAGTTGTCATCCATAAGAAGTGCACCCCTCTTGAGGAGAGGTGGCACATTCCAAGAGAGGGGTTCCCACCTCTTGAGAGGTGGTGCCCCTCTTCCCTCTTCTTCTCTCACATGTGGAAACATGTCTAGGACATGTTTTGATTTAACTCACCCTCTCTTGGAGTTAACTGAGCCTTGTTGGCACATGAGAAGGATTTATGGGTGAGTTGAGAATGTGTTGTATTGAGTTTGGAGTTGTCACCAATAAGAGGTGCACCCCTATTGAGGAGAGGTGGTGAATTCCAAGAGAGGGATTACCACCTCTTGAGAGGTGGTGCCCCTCTTCCCTCTTCTTCTCTCACATGTGGAAACATAGAGGATTTGGGAGAGAGGTAGCAGCCCCACCTCTCACACTTGGAAAGAACATGCTCTCTAAGTGGTGTGCCCTCCCTCCTTGGGAAGTGTGTCCCTCCTCCTATAAATTGAATCTCTCTCTAATTGCTAAAGCTAGTTGGAGCTTTGGGGAGAGAACTTGTGATTGTTATTTGTTTACTCTTTTCAAGATTGAATAAAGAAGACTTTAGACGCCCATTTTGGGTGGTTTCATTGTGCGTATGTTCATTTCTCATTGCTTATGTTGTGTTTGAGTTAACTGTAGATTATATATTTTGTATTCCTTTTTCATTAAGCATATCCTCGGATGTAAGACTTATCTAAACTTTTTTGTTTATGTATTGTCTTGTTTTTTCTTTATATTTGAGAAATTATATTGCATGTTTATTTAAGTTTATATGCATGTATCTCTAACATTCAAGTGTAGGAAATTACATTCTTAACAAATTGTTTGGCAAGAGTTGTTTATCTTACAGGATTCTCAATATTGAAGAGGTGAAGACTTGGAGTTCAACTCTTCTTATTCTTCAAGATATTTGTGTGTAGAAAGATCCCCTCAACTACTTCTCAAAGGACCCCATAGCCCAAGGATTCAATTCTTGAGCCAATATTCTCTCTCTCTCTCTCTCTCTCTCTCTCTCTCTCTCTCTCTCTCTCTCTCTCTCTCTCTCTGTTGTCACAGGGGCAGACCCTGGGTTCAACGCTACAACAACACACCAACAAAACCCTAACTATTGGCCCTTTCGGAAACACCTGCGAAGTAGATGAAGTCTCAACCGAGGTAGAGGCAGGGGTGGTTGCAGGACTCAAGTGTCTGCAACCTTAGATGGGACACAAGTCTATGATTATAATACTTAATACATCTCTTAGCACCGTCAGTTCCTTAATATGTAATCACTATTCACTTCGCTGACACAACAGAGCTTCGCAGTATTCACATCAATCTATAGTATTCAAGCACTTAGCATATACAAATGGATCAGATTGAGCATATCAAGCACTAAGCATGACTATCTAGATCAGATATAACATTCTCACATATGATAAGCACAAAGAAAGTATATCTATCCAACTATATCCAAGCACTTAGCAAAAGAAGACATAAACTCACTAAGACAAAGCATAAAGCACACAACACAGTGTTTACGTGGTTCACCCCCACCCTAGGGCTATGTCCACCAACTCTTCTTATTTATTGTCTTCGATCAATTGGTTACAAGCACGAAGCCTCAAAACCCTTACTCTGCACAGGACAGAAGATCTGTGCACCTCGCTAGATCCTTCTTCCTTGTGCTACAGCACAAAGCCTTCTAAAATCTCTCACTAGAACTTTCACTCATCCCTGCAAGTCTTACATATGATGCACAAAGCCTTGATCACACAGATTCAACTCTTGGCACTTAGCCTACATTACATAGATGTCAATTTCACTACTTCTCTATATGGCCTATACATCTATATATACATACAAAATAGGCCTAAATATGGGTAAACCCATGGGTCAACATCCCCTTCCCGTTACATATTCCCAAAAACCCAAAAAGGGGCCCAAAAGGGGGCTGAGATGCCGTGAACTCTGCTTTGTCTTGCACTCCACCTTCGACAAGCTGTCGAAGTCTTGGAATAGGTCAACATCACCAAGAAACTCCCAAAACTTGGTCAAGGGCCAACAATCCCCCAACACTCACCTGTGACTCATCTCGAGTCACTCTGGTTTGAGAAATTCTACTTTGAACACCTCGATCTTGGCTTGAGTTGCTTCGACTTGTTGATTTTTTATGGCCTCTTGTTCAATGAAATCCTGTATTACTGCATCATTCACTGGTCCTTCTAGGCATTGTTCTATTGTGATAACAACCTGTTCTAGCTCTGCTCCTTGGCTCTTGACCTCTGTAAACAAGAGGCATGCCTTATCTTGTATAGGTTGAAGCTATTGAGTGAATTCCATCAGTTTTTTTTGAAGCATATGGATCTATTGTTGCATTGTGTGTTGTTCGTGAGACCTCTTCATTTTGTCTACAACTGACAGGGCCTTTAGTTGTGCCTGTAGTGTATCTATGTGCTACTTCACTTCGTGGAGCCGGGACTCTAGCACCTATAACTTGTGGTTCTCAATGAGGTTTTCATATGTTTGAGTGCTCTAGTTACTCGGTTTCTTGCACTCCAAGGCAAGAGCTTTTAATCTGTCAACTACACCATGGGTAGTGGCTTCCCTTTGGTCTCGTACATCTTGAGGGGTATCGAGCACAGTGCGGAGCTCCAAGTTGGCTATGCACTATTGGAGTTGTTGGATTATGTCTTCGAGTTGTGCCACCTATTGTGGAACACACTCTTCTTCCTTTACTTCAATGACTATCACAGAGTGAAGTTCTCTCTAGACCATCTCTTGTACTTTGAGTTGCTCTGCGAGCAATTGTTCCTTTTATTTATGTAGCTAGGCTTTTTATTCATTGAACCTCTCTTGCAGAGTAAGCTTCTCATGTTCGGCAATACTGCGCTACTCTAGGTCTTCCTATGCTTGATCCAAAGCCTGGGTGGCTTGCATTGTCTCCTCTTGTTCTCATCTAAGGCAAGATTCAACTGTATCAGTGATCCAATGGAGTTGGGTTGGCTCATCTCCTATTTCTGTTGTTCCTGCTGATAGAGGTGTAGTAGAACCTACGTGGCTAGAATGTAGTACCTGCTGCACTTCTTGAATTTCAACCTTGATCTGAATGAACGCATTCTCTTGCTTAGCTTCCTGCTTCTCTGCTATCTCCAACGAAGCATCATTCAATGTTGCGATGATGAAGTCAAATTCGTCTGAGTTGAGGGTGGTCTCAAACTTAGTCCTGGTTTCTTTCGATTTCTTCCTTGAGGAAGGTTTCGGAGGGGAAAAGTTCCTTTTCTTCGAGGGGTCCTCCTCGTCTCTAGGCGGTGTGAATTCACATTTCTTCTATTCCACTTCTGTGTAATCTATCTCTTCATCATCACCTCCTTGTTCAGGTGAGATAGAAGCAGTCTTCGTCGAGGTACTGTGTACATCTTGGGATTCTTCATTTTCTTGGTCTTGCTCGGTCCAAGTGTATCCGTCACAGTTTCTGGACTGTCAACATCAGACATCTCTGCAGGGTTCGCTGGAACAAGGGGGTCCACCTACCATTCCTTGGTAATCTCTTCTAAGTCATCCTCTGTCAACTTGTATTATGACTACAGTTGTAAACCTTATGCGGGGAGAGCATGTTGTAAACCTTCCTATCGCCGAGGTTGAATTCACTAAACTTCAATGCTGCGAGCTTATCCTGGTCAGCATGAACTGTGCGCACCTCTTTTGAAAGGTATGCAGTGACCAACACGTATTCAAAGTCTCTGCAAACATTGTCTTGCTTGATTGCGCCACTCAGAGGTGGTAGATAGACGGGTAAAATGCTCGGAATCATCTTGGTATTTGCGATATCATCTCTGTACTTTGTTCATTTCTTGTCAGTTGGTCGGGATGGTCCATCTTGAGCAATGGACAGAGTATCCTACAGTCCTCTTGTTGAAGATTCTTGTACACCTATAGACATTCCTCTCTCCGACATGAATATTTCAGTCATCAAGTCGAGGAGAACTTCTGTCACTGATTCTTCAACTGTGGTGAGCTCATCGAACATACGCGCTTGGGATTAAAATTATTTGGGTCACGATGGACTTAGACACTACACTGGAATAATAGCAAGGGCACAATGATCACTGTACGCATTTCGTTCAATCTGCGGGCTTCAAATTCTCAGTTAGCAAAAGTGCTCTTCATGCATGGCACGAAGGGATAAGTAGTCAACTTGGAAATAGTTCATTTGCAATGGTTATGAACCCCTATTAACTCTTGTTTGATCCATTATGGCATGGTCCAGTGTTCTGATGACGAACCTTTATTTCTTTTTTGTCCATTCGGGGTGGAAGTCGAACGGATATATCGGCCCCAACAACTATATTAATTCACCATGAAGAAGTGCCATGTGTTGCTATTCTGATATCCTAGCGAAGCTCCAATTATGTGAATTTTCTTTCTGTGAAGCTCCCTCTAGAATATTTTGTAACTTATCCTACTTCTACTTAGATTTTTGGCCTTCTTTCTAGTGAGCCTCGTCTTTGTAGTCTCTTTTCCATTTCGATTCTTATTGTCTTTTAAAACAGTCACTGTGCGTTGTTGAGATTCTTTCCTAGGATTCAGGGGTAATACATTTTCTTTATCTGGAGTAATTACTTCAGTCTTCTGTGGGTCTCCTAATTTTCTTGCAGCTTCGACATCAATGTTATAGTGACAACTATCTTTGATCTATTCTCCTATTCTTCAATCAAATGTGTGATCCTTCTAGCCATGAAATCTTTTAAGTCTTGCTTCTTCTGCTCCAAAGCTTCTTCTTCTTCCTTTCATCTAGCTTGAGATCTGTCAATCCAAGGTTTTCCTATTAGCATGGTAAATGGGGCATTGTCTTCAATAAACTTAATAATCTCAAAGTCTTCCTCTGTCGAAGTTCCATTAACGTTCATAGGTATCTAAGCGAGTCTCCCACATAATTTTACCAGCTTTCCTCTAAATAACCCTATTCCTCCTAGTGAAGGGATCATAGCAGGCCTTCCTATAGCTTCCCGTGTTCTTTCTGTCATGATATTCACTTGTGTTTCCTCATCTAGAACACATTCAATGTTGAAGCCCCCTATTCTTGCTTCAATGCATTCTTTGTCTTTCAAAATCTCTGATAGTCTAACATGTCGATGGTCATCGTGGGTGTCTTTCATCTATAGTAATACATTCTCTAATTATTTTTGGGGGTTTTCTATAGTCTTAGTTTCTAGATCCATCTTAGGGTTCTCCTGGTTCAGAGTCATTATTTCAAGCTTAGCGACCATTCTAGGGAAATCCAACACTTCATGGTCCATATCCTTACAGCAAATACAACTAGGTCTTCTTCCAGGGAATTCCTTAGCCAGATGCCCCAGTCTGCTGCAACTATAACAGAGGGTTAATCCTCTCTTAATTTTAAATGATCCCCAGTCTCTTCTGTATTGTGCGCTAGGATCGTATGAGCTAACCTGCAACAAATTCTTTCTAGGATCCTGCATCCATTTGTTAGTCCAAACATCTTTTCTATGCATAGGTATAACATATCTTTCATGATTCTTATCAGATCTATTCATATCAAACCTTCTTTTATAGGACAGATCCTAGTTTCTAAGATAGGACAGATCCTATCTTAGTGCCCTAGTTTCTAAGATAGGACAGATCCTATAATTCATACCTAGATCCATACTCTAGAAACAAAAATTTCTACTTATATTACTTCTACAGAGCATAGAGCTTCCAGATCTAAATTTTTTAACTATTCTTACCTTTATCAATGCACAGAGCTTGTAAATATTACCTCTTTTATTCTTACCTTTCTTAGAGAACAAATCTTTCAGATCTTGCTTCTTTTCTTTAGATCTGCCCTCCTTTCTTTAGATTGGGTTTCTTTCTTTCAGATCTAATCTTCTTTCTTTAGCACATAGCTTTCACAGTTTCAGGATGGATCTTTGCACAAATATTCTTATTTCTCAGTTCCCAACAATCACAGTTTCAGGTCCCGGCAATGGAACCATTTGTTGGCATAGGGGCAGACCTGGGGTTCAATTCTACAACAGTGCACCAACAAAACCCTAACTACCGGCCCTTTCGAAAACATCTGGGAAGCAGATGAAGTCTCACCCAAGGTAGAGGCAGGGGTGGTTGCAGGAATCAAGTGTCTGTAACCTTAGCTGGGACATAGATCTACGATTATAATACTTAATACAACTCTTAGCACTGTCAGTTCCTTAATATGTAATAATTATTCACTTCGCTGACACAACAGAGCTTCGCAATATTCACATCAATCTATAGTATTCAAGCACTTAGCATATACAAGTGGATCAAAATGAGCATATCAAGCACTAAGAATGACTATCTAGATCAGATCTAACATTCTCACATATGATCAACACAAAGAAGGTAGATCTATCCAACTATATCCAAGCACTTAGCAAAAGAATACATAAACTCATTATGACAAAGCACAAAGCACACAACACAGTGTTTACATGGTTCACCCCCACCCTGGTGCTATGTCCACCAACTCTTCTTCTTTATTGTCTTCGTTCAATCAGTTACAAGCACAGAGCCTCAAAACCCTTACTCCACACAGGATAGAAAATTTGCACAGCTCGCTAGATCCTTCCTCCATGTGCTACAATACAAAGCCTTCTACAGCCTCTCACAGGGACTTTCACTCAGCTCTGCAAGTCTTACACGGGATGCACAAAGCCTTGATCAGACAGATTCAACTCGTGGCACTTAGCCTACATCACATAGATGTTGATTTCACTACTTCTCTATATGGCCTAGACATCAATATATACATAAACAATATGCCTAAACATGGGTAAACCCATGGGCCGACATCCCCTTCCCGTTACATATTCCCAAAAACCCAAAAAGGGGTCGAGATCCTGTGATCTTCGCTTCGTCTTGCGCTCCACCTTCGATAGGTTTTCTAAGTCTCAGAATAGTTCCACATGACCAAGAAACTCCCAAAACTTGTTCAAGGGCCAACAGTCCCTAAACACTCACATGTGACTCATCCTGAGTCACTCTGGTTTGAGAAATTCTGCCTCGAATTCCTCGATCTTGGCTTGAGCTACTTCAACTTGCTTCTTTGTTATGGCCTCTTGTTCAATGAACTCTTGTATTACTGTGTCAATCACTTGTCCTTGTAGGCATTGTTCTATTGTGAGGATGACCTGTTGTAGCTCTTCTCCTTGGCTCTCGACCTCTGTAAACAACAAGCATGCCTTATCTTGCACAGGTTGAATTTATTGAGTGACTTCCATCACTTTTATTTGAAGCATATGGATCTATTGTTACATTGTACGTTGTTCATGAGACCTCTTCATTATGTCTACAACTGATAGGGCCTTCAGCTGTGCCAGTAGTGTGTTTGTGTGATTCTTCACTTCATGGAGCTATGACTTCAACACCTGTAACTCCAGGTTCTTAGTGAGGTTTTCATATGTTTGAGCGCTCTGGTTACTCAGTTGCTTTCACTCCAAGGCAAGAGCTTTTAATATTTCAACTAAGCCATGGGTAGTGGCTTCCCTTTGGTCTTGTACATATTGAGGGGTCTCGGGCACAATGCAAAGCTCCAAGTCGGCTATGCGCTACTGGAGTTGTTGGATTACATCTTCGAGTTGTGCCACCTACTGTGGAACTCGTTCTTCAGCCTTTACTTCAATGTTTTTCACAGAGTGAAGTGCTCTATGGACCATCTCTTATACTTTGATTTTCTTTGTGAGCAATTGTTCCTTTTCTTTATGTAGTTGGGATTTTTCTTCATTGAACCTCTCTTGCAAAGTAAGCTTCTCATGTTCAGTAATATTGTGCTTCTCTAGAAGGTCTTCCTATGATTGTGTTAGATCTTGGGTGGCTTGTGTTGTCTCCTCCTGTGCTCGTCAAAGGTGAGCTTCGACTGTATCATCGATCCAGTGGAGTTGGGTTGGCTCATCTCCTACTTCTAGTGTTCTTATTGATAGAGGCGCAGTAGAACCTATGTGGCTAGACTATAGTTCATGCTACACTTCTTGAAGTTCAACCTTAATATGACTGAACACCTCCTTCTTCTTATCTTTCTACTTCTTTGCTATCTCCAGCGAAGCATCATTCAGTGTTGTGATCATGAAGTCAAAGTCGTCTCAGGTGAGGGTGGTCTCAAACTTAGTCTTGGTTGCTTTCAATTTCTTCCTTGAGGAAGGTTTTGGAGGGGAAACCTTCCTTTTCTTCGAGGGGTCCTCCTCATCTCTAGGCAGTGTGAGTTTGCCTTTATTCTATTCTAATTCTGTGCCATCTATCTCGTCATCATCACCTTCTTTCTCAGGTGATATAGAAGCAGTCTTCGCCAAGGTACTATGGAAATCTTGGGCTTCTTCATTTTTCTTGGTCTTTCTCGGTCCAAGTGCATCCATTGCAGTTTCTGGACTATCAACATCGGACATCTTCCCAGGGTTCACTAGAACAAGGAGGTTTGCTGACCATTCCTTGGTAATATCTTCTAAGTCATCCTTCGTCAACTTGTAGTATGGTTGTAGCTGTAAACCTTATGTGGGGCGAGCATGTTGTAAACCTTCCTATCGTCGAGGTTGAAGTCCCTAAACTTCAACACTGCAATCTTATCTTGGTTAGCACAAACTGCGTGCACTCTTTCAGAAGGTACGTAGTGACCAATGTGTATTCAAAGTCTCTGGCCACACTATCTCGGTTGATTGTGCCGCTCAAAGGTGGTAGATAGGTGGGTAAAATACTCAGAATAATCTTGGTATTTGCGATATCATATATGTGCTTCATTCATTTATCATCAGCTAGTTGGGATGGTCTGGCTCGAGTAGTGGATAGAGAGGCCTGCAGTCCTCTCGTCAAGGATGCTTGTACACCTGTAGACATTCCTCTCTCCAACATGACTCTTTCAGTCATCAAGTTGAGGAGAACTTTTGTCACTGATTATTCAACTGTGGTGATCTTGTCGGACATACGCGCTCGGGATTAAAATTATCGGGGTCATGATGGAATTAGACACTACACAGGAATAATAGCAAGGGAACAATGATCATTGTATGCAATTTGTTTAGTCTGTGGGCTTCAAATTCTCAGTTAGAAAAAGTGTTCTTTGTGCATGGTGTGAAGGGATAAGTAGGCAAATTGGAAACAGTTCATTTGAAACAGTTATGAGCCCCTATTAACTCTTATTCAATATGTTATGGCACATTCCAACAGTCTGATGACGAGCCTTTATTGCTTTTATGTCCATTCGGGGTGGAAGTCGAACGGATATATCATCCCCAACGACTATATTACTTCACCATGGCGAAGTTCCCTATGTCGTTGTTTTGGTATCCCAGCTCCAATTATGTGAATTTACTTTCTGGGAAGCTCCCTCTGGAATATTCTATAACTTGGTCATCTTATTACTTAGCTTTCTGGCCTTCTTTCCAGTGAGCCTCGTCCCGGTAGTCTCTTTTCCATTTCGATTCTTATCATCTTTTAACACAGTCACTGCGCGTTGTTGAGATTCTTTCCTAGGATTCAGGGGTAATACATTTTCTTTATCTGGAGTAAGTACTTCAGTATTATGTGGGTCTCCTAATGTTCTTCCAGCTTCGACATCAATGTTTCTAGTGACAACTAGCTTCAATCTGTTCTCTTGTTCTTCAATCAATTGTGTGATCCTTCTAGCCATCAAATCTTTTAAGTCTTGTTTATTCTACTCCAAATATTATTCTTCTTCCTTTCGTCTAGCTTGAGCTCTATCAATCCAATTTTTTCCTATTAGCATGGTAAATGGGATATTGTCTTCAATAAACTTAATAATCTCAAAGTCTTCCTTTGTCAAAGTTCCATTAATGTTCATAGGTATCTGAGCGAGTCTCCCACATACGTTTACCAGATTTCCTCTGAATAACCCTATTCCTCCTAGTGAAGGGATCATAGCAGGCCTTCCTATAGCTTCCCACGTTCTTCCTGTCATGATATTCACTTGTGTTTCCTCATCTAGAACACAGTCAATGTTGAAGTCCCCTATTCTTTCTTCAATGCATTGTTTGTCTTTCAAAATCTCAAATAGTCTAACATGTCGATGCTCATCCAAGGTGTCTTTCATTTGTAGTAATACCTTCTCTGATTCTTTCTGGGGTTCTGATATAGTATTAGTTTATGGATCTGTCTTAGCGTTCTCTTGGTTCAGAGTCATTGTTTCAAGCTTAGTGATCATTCTAGGACAATCTAGCACTTCATGGTCCATAGCCTTACAACAAAGACAACTAGGTCTTCTTCTAGGGAATTACTTAGCCATATGTCCCGGTCTTTTGCAACTATAATAGAGGGTTAATCCTCTCTTTATTTTAAATTATCCCCATCCTCTTCTGTACTCTATGCTAGGATCGTATGAGCTAACCTGCAACAAATTCTTTCTAGGATCATGCATCCAATTGTTAGTCCAAACATCTTTTCTATGCATAGGTGCAACATATCTTTCATGATTCTTATCATATCTATTCATATCAAACCTTATTTTATCTATTAGTGCCCTAGGTTTTAAGCTAGGATAGATCCTATAAATCATACCTATATCCATACTCTAGAAACAAAAATTTCTACTTATCTTACTTCTATAGAGCATAGAGCTTCCAGATCTAAAATTTTTAACTATTCTTACCTTTATCGAAGCACAAAGCTTGTAGATCTTACCTATTTTATTCTTACCTTTATTAGAGCACAAAGATTTCAGATCTTGCTTCTTTCCTTCATATCCTACTTCCTTTCTTTAGATCGAGTTTCTTTCTTTCAGATCTAATCTTCTTTCTTTAGCACATAGCTTTCACAGTTTCAGGATGGATCTTTGCACAAAGATTCTTCTTTCTCAGTTCCCATCAATCATAGTTTTAGGTCTTGTCAATGGAACCATTTGTTGGCACAGGGGCAGACACGGGGTTCAACGCTACAACAACACACCAACAAAACTCTAACTACCAGCCCTTTTGGAAACACCTGCAAAGCAGATGAAGTCTCACCCGAGGTAGAGGCAGGGGTGGTTGCAGGAATCAAGTGTCTGCAACCTTAGATGGGACACATATCTATGATTATAATACTTAATACAGCTCTTAGCATGGTCAATTCCTTAATATGTAATCACTATTCACTTTGCTGACACAATAGAGCTTCACAGTATTCAGATCAATCTATAGTATTCAAGCACTTAGCATATACAAATGGATCAGAATGAGCATATCAATCACTAAGCATGACTATCTAGATCAGATCTAACATCCCCACATATGATAAGAACAAAGCAAGTAGATATATCCAACTATATCCAAGCACTTAGCAAAAGAATACATAAACTCATTAAGACAAAGCACAAAGCACAAAACACAGTGTTTACATGGTTCACCCCCACCCTGGGGCTACGTGCACCAACTCTTCTTCTTTATTGTCTTCTATCAATCAGTTACAAGAACAGAGCCTCAAAACCCTAACTCTACACAGGACAGAAGATCTATGTAGCTCGCTAGATCCTTCTTCCTTGCACTACAACACAAAGCCTTCTACAGTCTCTCACAGGGACTTGTACTCAGCTCTGCAAGTCCTACATAGGATTCACAAAGCCTTGATCACACAGATTCAACTCTTGGAACTTAGCCTACATCACATAGATGTTGATTTCACTACTTCTCAATATGGCCTAAACATCTATATATACATACAAAATAGGCCTAAACATGGGTAAACCCATGGGTTGACATCCCCTTCCCATTACATATTCCCAAAACCCCAAAAAGGGGCTCAAAAGGGGGTCGAGATCCCGTGATCTTTGCTTCGTCTTGTGCTCCGCCTTCGACAAGTTGTCAAAGTCTCAGAATAGGTCAACATGACCAAGAAACTCCCAAAACTTGGTCAAGGGCCAACACTCTCTCTCTCAAATTCTAAATTAGTCTCTTGGTTATTTTCAATACATGCGAAGTTTGATTTCCATTTCAAGTAAAATATAAATAATTCGTATTTTTCATGTTAAAAGCAAGTAGTTTAGATCTCTTTTCACAAATTTTTATTCCTTACATATATCTAGCTTGCATATTATATCATTTAGCTAGTTTTAAAAGGTAAATTTAAAGGCTAAAGATAGTTTCCTTTTTAAATTGTTTCAAATCTAAATTTGGGAAAACTTGGTGATTTTATTTACTATTTTAGGAAAGAAAATAATATTATTAATAAAAGGCTCTATTTCCTTGTCTCATTAGGCTTCATTTAGTTAGTTTAGTGTAGTTTTACTTAGAATATTTTACATATTTGTTTGCATATCATCTAACATAAGTTTGCAGGGTCTTCCAATCCATTGTTGGGCATATTTTTCCTATATTACCTTGTTGTGTTTTGCAGGTTTGCAGATAGCCAAGGGGAGACTCTTCAAAAATTTGGTGGATTTGGACCATCCAAGACCCTAGAAGCACCTATCCTCCTTCATAAACACTTCTGAAAACTTGCAATCTTAGTGGCCTTTTTCCTATAAGGGGCCACAAGCATATCCCAAAAAATATTGTAACCTCATTAATAAAATTAGTGGGCTACACAAATCCCACTCTTCAATCCCCCTTGGGGGAATGGTGTCCTTTTTGTGTGATTGGAATTTTTCGTATTTTGGTTTATGTTCTCGATTTTCACTAAGTTAAGAAGCTTGAGAATAGATTTCAATTTCTTAGATTATCTTAGTTAGATTTAATTTTGTAGAGTAAATTTCAATTTCTAGATTAGTTGCAATTTCTGCAATTTATTTTCAGAATTTCAAATTGGAAAATAAACAATCCCCTCATCTCCCCCTAGTATTGTTCTTGACCCTTCCACTATGATATTAGTCTTGGTATTTGGAAAATGTTTCATACATAATAGGGGTTGTTCAATGCAGGGTAGTTTAATAAGACAATATTTTGGTTGCTATTGTTCAGTTGGAAATTGAAGAGAGTTTCTGTGTGAAGTCAGACGTGCCTTCTTAGAACTTAGTTCTCCCCATTTTGGACCTCCATTATTCTCTTGAATTTGTGTGTGAAGTCAGATGGATATCCTCCCTGTTGGACCTTCACACAGTCCAACATCCAATCTGAGGGATAGTCTGTAAGAGGCCACACCTAGATTAGATTTTATTTTCTTATCATCACTTTGCACACAAATCACATAGTGGCTTGCACTCACAACAACCACTCCACTTAAGGAAAATATTAATAAAATTTACAAGAGAAGTTGCAATACAATCTCTATTTTGGAAGCATTCATACATCTAGCGACCTTTATATTATTGGCACTGGTCTATATTTCAGCATTTTCTTATCATTTCCTTTCAAGCACTTTTATTTCCTTTTCAATTTATATCATGTATATGCAAGTATCTTAAATTCTTTACCTTTCTAGCATAAGAAAAATTCCTTTGATGTGTCATATATGTTTCTAATCTAGATTTATTTGTATCTTGATCTTATTTTCAATAAACTCCTAGATTTCATTTTGTACTTAGCTTAGGTCAAACCTTAGATTATTTTATTTGGTACTACCTCCCTTGACTTCACTATGATTTTTCATAGACGAAAGAGTTTAGGATCATGTGACAGTACCTTCACTCAAGACTTTCCCCCAAGGAAACACCTAGTGGATTGAAGGTTTCTTCCACATTACCCGAGGTGTGTATAAATGCGACAGTAGGGAGGAAATATTATGCTTGATATGTGGGAATAAGGAGGTGGAAAACAAGAAATATTTTCTAGAAATTTGTGCAATATACTTACAAATCGAGGAGGAATCAAACTTTCATATTGAAGATTGGAATCACCATTCTAAGAGGACAAACTGACTTACAACTAATTTGGTTGATAAAATGATGTAGGAAAGAAGTAGATCTTTGAAAGTAGAGTGGCTAGGGTAGCAATCCCCCAATGTAGAGAAAATGGGATCAAATCTAGATGAGTAGATTGAGACCAAGATTTGGTTCTTGCCATTACAAATTATCGTTGCTTATTGTAATGTTTTTATTTAATCTGTTTGAAATTTTCACGTAGAATGTAAAAATATTTTCCCCGTATTCAGACTTGGTCTCATACACAATTCAATGAAATATATTTATCTACCTATATTTGCATATAATTTGCAAATCCACCCTAATTGTTAAATCATTCCATAGAATCTTCATCTCTAAATGTTAGGAATTGATTATTAATATCAATAACATGTTCATCTCTAGTCATTCTCAAGAACATGTTTATGATATATTTTTTGTGGAAGTCAGGCTTTTTTCACAAGTCTTTGTATTTATGTTGTCAATGTGTGATATTTACATTTTTTTTAATTGTTTCTTCTTTTTGATAATCCACTTATAGTAATTTAGTCATAAGTTTGAGACTATTGCTACTCTTTACATTGCCATTGTAGGCAGTGCTAAGCTTCTATTTTTGGATGCATTTATGTTGTGTTTTCTTACTCTACACCCTAAGTTATTTTCTAGGATTCATGTAATAATTTGGTGGTTTTTCATTTTGGGTTTATTTTTTCTCAAAGAATTTGATTTCATAAAAAAGATAATAAATATAAATACATACATGAATTTTATCCTTGGTAGGAATTTTACTAATTTTATATTAATTCTCATGCAGGTTTCACTTTTGGATTCTAGATCAATTTAAAATTTCAATTGTGGAATATTTATTGAGACTTCAAACATCTATCATGGGAAGAAAATATCAATACAAAATTATCTATCATCATACTTTCAAAGACCTCAATCCAAGGATCCACATTCTCTTCATGCTTCGAGCTCTTTTAAGCAACCTATCACTGAAGGAGATGTCAACACTTGTGAGAATGCATCTAATATCCAAATAATAGATGAGGGAATATGTTCCCCTGGTGATCAAAGTGAGATAAATGTATTTTCATCAGACATAGAGAGGGAATTCCAACCACATTCAATCTCAAAATTTTTATTTATTGAACCAATACCTCCAAAAAATGAGAAAGAGAAACCACAAGTTAGATGCAACATATGTATTTGGAAACTTGGCACACCAATGACATTTCATATGAAGTTATATGCAATAGAGAAGCATGAAGGAAATGTGTATGAAAAAAAAAGTGTAGATGGCAAGGAGAAATATATTGTCATATGGAAATCTTTTGAGGAACGTCGACATGTCAAATATGCAGATCAATATAAAAAATATTTAATAAATAATGAAAAACTTGAGGAAAGTGGAGGAACCATCACATCTCTATTCAAAAAGATGATAGACAAAAATTTCTTATCCAAGACAATTCAATTAAGTATTGTATTTCACATCTTATCTAAGGTCATTCTATGACAAATTTGATGATACTCAGAGGGGGGTGAATCAGTATCAAGTACAATTTAAAAAAAAATGAACTTATACTTCAACCAGATTATATATTCAATTATATTCAATGAACAATGAACAATAGTAGAAGAGTTACACCAATACACCATGCACAATATATGAGAAATAATCAATATTTATTATTCAAGGGAAGTAATGACTTCCAAAGGTAGTTACAACTTCCAAATATAAAGGGAGGGATAAACGTCCAAGAGGAAGATACAATCCTCCAATATCAAGAGATGGTTGACCCTCTACATCCTTGCCCCTTACTTCCACCCAATAATATATGAGAGATAATAAAGTTTTACATTAAATTATCACCATCAGTCGACCATCACATAGAACCTGATAATGTTGCCTGAGACTTCTTCAACTTCTGTAATTCTTCACTTCTTAGAATAATATGATCTTGCAGATAATATAAATCAATGTATTCTATGAAACTCCTCCAATTTTCATTCCTTGAATCCTCATAGAAAAGGAGTTATAGAGAAAATGGTAGACCTTATTCAATTTTGGTTTATTCAAGAGACTGAACTTGTACAGCATGCCCTGCACTCAATATTTAACATAAGATACTTAAATTCGTACACAAGAAACTACAGCCAATACTCTTTCCAATTTGATTGGTCTGACTTCATTTGGATTCTCTATGAATACATTATGGTTGTTTTACCCGGAACACATGTTTATGACTAGCTTCAGGACTAGTCAAAAACCCTATCTTCCACAGAGTGTATATCCAAAATTTTAGCAAATAAAGAGCTGAAATTTTTACCACAGGTACCTGGATATGTCTTCTCAATATCATACAAATTTCACCATCTGAATCATTATAGAAAAAATGTTATATCGAAAATGGTAATATGACCTGTAAATAACATACCTTATAACACATCACCAAAAGACTTCATCCTCCCTTGAAATTTGCCCTTATTTACTTCATATTTCCTCTTAAATTCGACTTATATCTCCTTGTTCATTAAAAAACATGTGTGTTAAAAAATGAATGTATAATGAGATGTATTTGTACCCTTTATGTCACTTCCTTTTAACATTAGGGTCGACATGTAGTTTTTGCTTCAATTCACATTGTCATCTTCAAAAATTCATTTCTCATCAATCGTGAGGATCCATGTGACATGCCACACACCACCGGAAGAGGAATGTCTTATACTATCCATCCATGGGTGTTGTACCTGCATATGTAATTTCCTTCATGTCTATCTACTTCAATCAACTGTTGGGTCCAAAATCCAATGGCTATGGTTGACATCAATGACTACAACCAATGACTAGGGTTGACATCAATGAAAACAATAAATCTTCCAACAATCTCCCCCTTTGTCATTGATGGAAACACTCATGCTCCCCCTATCCTCATGATACCAATTTCTCTCCCCCTTTGACATCAATGGAAAAGGGTGGGGTTGGTCCCCCTGAGCTCAATGGAATAAGGTGACCTTCTTCTTTGGGGTTGCTCCCCATGAACATGTGGCACTCAATAATGCTTCATCCTTATTTTTGGTCCTTGGTATTTTTTCTTCCTTGGAATCCTTTTGTGTGGCTTTTGTCTTCTCTCTCTTCTTCATGTCTGGGATGTATATGTTGTTCGGTCTTCTTGTTGCATTTGCAACCAATATTCCTGAGTTATTTTCTCTAATTTTACATTTACGGGAGTCAAACGTAAGAGTGCATCCTTGATCACATATTTTTTTGACATTGAGGAGATTATGCTTCAAATGTTCAACCTATAAGACATTTCCTGCTTTTACATTTTCACTTCCAAGATTTATAGTTCCTTTTCCAAGTATTTTGGTAGATGATTCATCTCCAAATGCAACATTTCCACCCTTTTTCTTCAAGATGACAAATTTTCTTTGATCTCTGGTCATATGAGATGAGTACCCAATGTCTATGAACCATTCATATTCTTATTTTCATTCTTTAGCGACCAATGTTGTTCGACAGGTTTCATTATGTGGAATTTCTTTCCTTTTCCATGTTGTAGTTGGTATAGGGACATTTTGCATAGGATTATATTCCTTCATCTCTCTGCAATCCCATGCTTTGTGACCAATATTATTGCACTTGTAGCATACAATATTTTGATCCATTAATGGGTCAAATGGATTATATTTTTTGTTGATGGGTCTATTGGATTACTGAGAGGGGGGGTGAATCAGTAATAGTGTAATTATAATCTTTTTTCTCCAAATAATCCAAGTGTTATATCAATGTATAATTATTATCCAATAATGAGAAATAGGAAATGAACAATCACACACATACACAATACACCAATGTTTTACGTGGAAACCCAAATCGGGAGAAAACCACAAAATACTTTTCTTATATGTCTTGAAGAATTACATTCATTGAAAGCACCAACTTCCTTTTTTTTCCAGATGCAACTGGAAGGGTGCTCCAAACCCCTAGTTTCTCAAGCTACAACCTGAGGGAAGCTCCAACTCCCTAATTCTCTAGCTACAACTAGAAGGAGGCTACAACCCCCTGTGTTCTCTGGCTACAACCACCTGTCCTTGCCCCATCCAACCGCCTTAAAGTATAAGTAGAATGATGGAACCATTATGAATCTATCACTGTGAGATATATTGTTGTACGACTGTAACAATCTGTACCACTGACCTTTATCCAATCTGTACAACTCCCCTGTAAACAATTTGTACCTGAATTGAACATCTATCTGCAAAACTTACAACATATACACGACCTGTAGTGTTTCATCCCACGTATGTACGCTACCAAAGTGTTATGCAACCTGTGTATGCCTTATGAAAACTAGGGTTTCCTTTTCTTGAAAAATTCTGACCTTTTGTAACTTCATTCACATAGATCTGTAACATGTCACTGTATCCAGACTGTAATTGTACCCTATGCATGCATCCACATATATAACCTTTACTCAAGACAAGTATGTCTTTCTCTAGTCATGTGTCATATAGGTATGTGTAATCATGAACAAGTATAATATCCCTCATATGATCTTATTCATCAACCCCTTTCTGATATTCAGTCTCTCAATACATCAACTACTCCAAAAATACAAGCTCTCAACCATGTACCATAACAACCCTTAGTCGTATGCCAAGAAATAAAATATGTGCCTCACAAGAAATATCAATGATGAATATACCAGCATTGTATTTCTGTAGATATGACTTGTGCAGAAGATCCCATGAAGCCACAAGTCTCTCTAGGGAGAATCCTCAAATTTCCATTGCCATTCCTCATGCATACATTAAAATCCAACTATTCATAGAAATAAGACATAACTTTTGAACCAATGGATGGATCGGATGTATCTAAGCACTTTAGACCGTCCTGGGAGCTTGATCTCAGAATCTAGAACCTTTACATCTTCATCTCTTCAAGTTTCCATGGATTTACCAGCATGTACGCACCTTGTACACAGACAACCTGTGTATAACTCAGCATGTACGCACCTTGTACACAGATAGCCCACATACACCTCAAAAAATAGGGTTTTTCTTTAATTCCAATAATTTCACCATCAACCCTTCGTGCTACCTCAGACGTTCGCCACTTCATATGTATCCACAAGTACTATTTACAAGAAGCTTTACACAAGAAAATAGATATACAATATGTACAAGTGTGTGTATAATGAGTGAGATTTGTCTCTTATTTATATCTTCATGTAGCCTTACACTTTCCTTATTTTAGGGATTATTCATTTAAAATAATTTATTTTGCAAAGCACTTTGACCCTTGGGGGCTTCTATAAGACTTATGAGGGTTTCTCCAACTTCATATGGTCATAACTCTCTAACCGTGAGGAGTTATGTGACGTTCCACATACCACCGGAAACAAAATGACAAGCACTATCCATCTAGGATAGTTTCACTAACAAATTCATTATCCTTCATCTCATTATTCCTTAAATAATCATGGTTTCTCTCACTCCACAAAGCGTCTTCCCATGAGGGATTTCACCATAAGGGGACCACTTTGGATTTCATCCATTTTTACTTCTTATCAACCATGAAAAGACAATAATGAGTCATATTTACATCAAAAAATCTTGGGTCCATTACCCAAAAATTTTTCTATGGGGATTTTAAATTATAACCTTGTACAATGTCTACTGTAAACAGATATTCAGAAAAGAACAGAAAAGATACAATGGCAAATACAAACATTACACACAGATTTTTCCCCTAGAAACCCAAACCGGGAAAACCAGCATATATTATATTCATACATTGTGTTACATTGTTTACAATACAATATACATAGAGGAGCCAGTGGCATCCAAAACCCTAACCCAATGACCTGGATTAGTCCAAAACCCTAATTCCTTAACCGGAAATAGAAAACCATCAACAAAAACCATGTGCTGAAAAAACCACCTAAATACATGACACATTTCCCGAGGTAGGTGTCTCATTTCTCGAATATAAAACATACCCAAAATTATCCCACTTATTGTTTTCTTTGCATACAGGGGGTTACAGGGTTACATAGCCAAAAATACACAGCAGTAATGCCCATGGATCCTCTACACCAAAAGAACTTCTCAGTGCTCACAGATTTTGTTAATGAGTCTGCAATATTCTTCAAAGTGTCCACCTTCATTAGTGATACTTTCTTTTCTTCAATCATGTCTCTCACAAAGTGATATTGAACATCAATGTGCTTTGTCTTTGAATGATAAGCAGGGTTCTTCGCCAGAAAAATTGCACTCTGACTATCACACTCTATCCTTACAACTTGTTGTACCAACCCAATACCTGAACACAATATTTGTAACCACATTGCTTCCTTACTTCCATGAGTGGCTGCCATGTATTCAGATTCTGTAGTTGAAAGTGCCACTATAGCCTGTCTTTTGCTCATCCAACTTATTGCTCCTCCAAACAGGTTAAACACATACCCTCTTGTAGATCTCCTACGATCTAGATCTCCTACCCAGTCTGCATCCACAAATCCATGTATATCCACCACTCTGTCCAATCCTGGTCTTCCTTCATAGCCCAATCCATAGCTAGCAGTGCCATGCAAATACCTGAAAACCCTTTTTACTACTGCCCAATGCTCCTTCCCTGGTTCTAACATATAACTGCTCAAAACTCCCATTGCATGTGCAATGTACAGTCTAGTACAAACCATTACATACATCAAACTTCCAACTGCACTAGCATATGGAACATGAGACATGTCCTCCTCTTCTTTATGTGTCTTGGGACACTGATCCACAAATAACTTTACACCAACAGGAATAGGAA
>ML777171.1:1356255-1371591 GCA_009831015.1 Picea engelmannii | reverse complement strand
AGGACCGCGAAGCAATAAAATAAAACAAATGCAGAAACAAAACACAGAAGACACACAATACAAGAGAGACACAGATTTACGTGGTTCACCCAGTGTGGGCTACGTCCACCAGAGAAATTGTCAGGTCCTTCCTTTATTATTATTCAACAAATGAAGGGATACAACCTACAACAAAACCTATTTTAACTTCTTCTTCTTTCTCTCACAGTCTCCTCTCTCATAATACAATATTCACCATCAACAATAGTCGCAATACATTTCCCTCATAAAAGAGGGTTGTCTTCTAGAAAAAAAAAAAAACCTTAACATAATCTCTACTGTTAGACATGCGACCTTATAATGAACGGTCCAGATTTACAATGAAATTACAATATACTTTTATAAGGCAATTTTTGCTTCGGGGGCTTCACCCCTGAACCCCCGCTAGGGGCTCGCTTGCCCCCAGACCCCCCAGCCGGGCGGATAGGCCCCCCGGACCCCGTAGAGGGGGTACCCCCCCTCTGCACTCCCCTGCGTGGAAGAGTGTACATACTTATGGGGTGTAAATACTTCATGGGGTATAAACACAGCTGAAAGTAAGGACCTCTGAATCAGGAAGATAATCAGGCTCCACAACCAACACAACTAAGTTTTCACATCCTGGATAATATCCTTGTTGTTTCCTATCAACAACATGTCATCCACATACAAGACCAAATAAATCAAATGATCACCAATTAATTTAAAATACACACAGTGATCCTCTTTGCTTCTTGTGAATCCAAGTCCCAACACATAAGTATCAAATTTTTGATACCACATCCTTGGTGATTGTTTTAAACCATACAAGGACTTTTCGAGCTTGCATACCAGCTCCTTCTTTCCTTTCACAGCATAACCTTATGGTTGCTTCATAAAGATTTCTTCTTCCATATCCCCATGTAGGAATGTTGTCTTCACATCCTTTTGTTCTACTTCAAAATCAAATGCAGTAGCAACAGATAACAGAAATATTATAGAGGTTAACTTGGCAACAGCAGAAAAAATCTCACCAAAATCAATTCCCTCAACCTTGGAATAACCCTTTGCTACTAACTGAGCTTTGTATTTCTCCACTTTTCCTTTTGCATTCAACTTCTTTTTAAATACCCATTTGTTGCCAATGGGATTTCTTCCAGTTGGCAAATCCACTAGATCCCAAGCCTCATTCTTATCCAAAGATGCCATTTCTTCTTCCATGGCCCTTTTCCAGAGATTTCCATCCTCTGAATCCACTGCCTCCCTGACAGTTCTAGGATCATCATCAGTAATAGACAAAGAAAAATTTGAATGAAAATCAGATGGACTATACCTTTCCAGTAGCCTTCTTTCTCAATCTGATCTCCTCAACACTAGAGTATGAGGATCTTCTTCTTCTTATTCATGTTCTTATGTAGAGTCTAATTCATCATCCTTTAAATCAAACTCTATCTTCTCTGGTTCTTCCTTACTTGGTAGGACTTCCTATTTAACAACATCCTTGATTTCTCTAAATACCACATCTCGGCTATACACTACCTTCTTAGTTTCTGGGTTCCAAATCTTATAACCTTTGAGACCATCTTTATATCCAATAAAGATACATTTTTCATCCTTCTTATCCAACTTACTCATGTTCTCCTTTGGAACATGAACATATGCATCACAAACAAATACCTTAAGATGTGCGAGAGAAGGTTCCTTACTAGTCCATACCTCTTGTGGAGTCTTGTCACTCAACGCTGATGAGGGTGATCTGTTGACCAGATAACATGTAGTACCCACTGCCTCTACCCAGAATTCTTCCCCTATCCTAGCACCACTGAGGATACACCTTGATTTTTCCATCAACGTCTTGTTCATCCTTTCTACAACTTCATTCTGTCGAGGTGTATATGGAGTAGTCTTCTACCTTTCTATACCACACTTCTTATAGAATTCTTCAAATTCATTCCTACAAAACTCTCCGTCATTATCTGTCCTTAGCACCTTAATTCATTTCTCTGTTTGATTCTCAACAAGAACATTAAAATATTTAAACCTGTCAAAGACTTCAAATTTCTTCTTGAGGAAATATATCCAAGTTTTCCTCAAGAAGTCATCAATAAATGAGACATAGTACACAAATTTTCCCAATGATGGGACTGACACAGGTCTAAAAACATCATTGTGAACTAGCTATAAAATTCCTTTTTCCCTCGTTGCACCGGAGGGGAATCTTACCCGATTCTACTTCCCATATAGACAATGTTCACAAAAATCAAAATCCAGAGAGAAATTAGACATACCTTCAACCATACCTTTACCGTGTAGTAGTCGAAGACCCCCCTCTCTGATATGCCCCAGTCTTTGATGCCACAACATAACCTTTTCTCCAGAGACTGTAGGAGTTCTTTCTTCTTCAAATTCAATATCAGGAAAAATGGAGCTATTACACCCATCACTAATAGTGCTTCCTAGCATATTATACAGATTTCCAAACCGAACTCCTTTCATCAACACCATTGCTCCTCGAACCATCCTGCAAGTTCCTTTTTCAAAAATTGTTTTTACCTCTGCATCTTCCATTTTTCTTATAGAAATCAAATTTATGGCCATACCTGGGATGTGTAGAACACCAAGCAGTGTTCTAATCCTTCCATCTATGAGTCTCAACTTGACCCTTCCTCTTTCTATGATTCTGGTTGTCGAATCATTACCTAAGAAAACATTACCTCCATCATACTTTTCATATTCGTAGAACCACTCCCTGTGGGGAGTCATATGAAAGGTTTCACCAGAGTCAATCAACCATGCCTCATGATCTTCATGTGTTCTTGAAGAGGACAAGTACACATCCCCTCCTTCTTCCTTGGAGGTCTTTTCTTTCATAGAAGAAGATTCTTCATATCCCTTCTTTTTCTCAAATTTGGATCTACACTTCTTCTTGTAGTTCCCTTCTTTTCCACACCTCCAACATACCCTTACAAACTTTCCAGGAGATTTAGATCTACCCTTAGACTTAGATATCCCACTTGATAAATTAGATCTATTTCTTTCCTGGGAACGTCCTCTTGCAAATAATGCATCTTTGTTATGTCCTTCCATATTCTTTCGTCTCATCTCCTCCGACAGCAAGGATGACACCACTTCTTCAAACTTCAAAGAAGTTGTATTGCTACCTATGGCCACAACCAGACTATCCCACGAGTCTGGTAAAGAACAAAAAAAATTGATACATTTATCTTCATCTGATATTTTAATCTCAACATATACTAACTAACTTACCATAGTATTGAAGGCATTCAAATGCTCTGCCATCGAGTCTCCATCTCTCATCCTCAAGTTATACAGCTTCTTTCTCAGGAATAGTTTATTTACCAGGGACTTAGACTGATACAACTTCCTCAACTTTTCCCATAAATCCTTGTCTGTAGCTTCCTCTAACACATTCAGTAATACTAAATAGGAGAGACACGGCTGGATTGTTCTCTTTTCCTTCTGATCCATCTTTTTCCAGTCATCTGCAAAAGTTCCTGCAGGTGCAATACCTATATCTACCATGATCCACTGATATCTGTCCACCAAAAGATCTTCCATATTGATCTTCCATAGCTCAAATATTTTCTCATTAAACTTCTCGATATCCATCTTCGAATTGCTTGCCCTTTCTTTTCATCTGAAAAACAATACCACAGATCTCCCATTGTAACAAGGCTTATCACAATTTCGAGCCAAACCCTTGACCACAAAGGCGTCCCCCTGACGCCAATAAAGCTCTGATACCAAATGTAAATTCTAACCTTGTACAATGTCTACTGTAAATAGATATTCAGAAAAGAACAGAAAATATACAATGGCAAATACAAACATTACACAGAGATTTTTCCCCAGGAAACCCGAACCGGGAAAACCAACATATATTATATTCATACATTGTGTTACATTGTTTACAATACAATATACATATAGGATCCAGCGGCATCCAAAACCCTAACCCAATGACCTGGATTAGTCCAAAACCCTAATTCCTTAATCGAAAATAGAAAACCATTGGCAAAAACCATGTGCTAGAAAAACCACCTAAATACATGACACGTTTCTCAAATATAACACATACCCAACAGGGATTTCTTCAAGGGTTGACATCAATGACAACCAACCTTAATCAACAAGGTCTACAAAAATTTCCATATCTAATATTTGCACCATTCATGTATTTTGCATAGTTATTCCTTTCGTTGATTCTACAATTTATTACCTTGTGTCCAATATTTTTACAAGTATAACAATTTCCAAGAAAGAAATTTGTATACCTGGGAGTAAGTGATCTTCTTTTTGGTTTAGTTCATATGGTTTCACAATCTATTCTTTTGTAGTTTCCTTCATAATGATTGCTTTCATACCCAATGAGAGAGGATCTTCTTGATGTCTCATTCCTTCTGAATTCTAGTCTTCTATGTTATTGTTCAACTTTATCTGGAGTGTTGGTATCATCATTTTCATCTTCCTTCTCTTGTTTTGTTGTCTTCAAACTATCATTGTATCCTATTCCTATCTTGTCATTTGGATATCTTTGACTGCTAAGGTTATCATCTATTTTTTCAGTTCTTTTTTTGAACTTCTTCAACTTTTCTATTGTCAATAGTAGCTCCCCTTTTGTGTGATCCAATTATGCTTTCAATTTATCATAATATTGTAATTGTTCCTTCAAGCTACCAATGGTATTTTCAAGCCTATAATTCTCTTCTTCACAACTACTCAATTCACCTTTTAGTATTGTGTTTGTGTTTCTAAGCTTGTTATTTTCAGTTTCAACATGCTTCAAATTTTCAATATTCTCATCTTCTTGTTCATTCTCTACGTTGTCTTTGTATCCCCAAAAGGAATCAAGGTTGGTTTCTTCATCTGAATCTTCTTCAAAAATGATTTATTCTTCTTTAGAACTCTTATGATCATCATCCTGGGTTTCTTGGGTTATGAAGAGGACTTCTCCTCCATCATTATCTTCTTCATCACTCTCATATGAAGAGATGTCATCATCCTTGGAGTAGAATCTATTTTTATTGTTGAGGCTTCTCTTTTTATAGTATAATTTTTCATCAATATGTCTTATTCTACCACAGTTAAAGCATTTGAGAGGAGACTTACCTTTGTATCTTCCAGTTCCCTTCTAGAACCTTCTTATGAAATTTTTTGTTTCTTCATCAAGGTCGCTATCCTTGTCTTTTGTCTTCTTTGTGGCTTTAAAGGCTGCTTCATTATTTGTCTAGTCACTTTCTGTACCTGTTCTCATTTTATATGCTATAATAGACCCATGTAATTCATCCATTGTCATTTTGGTCAAGTACCTAGTTTCTTCAATGGCAGAGACCTTAGCATCATACTTCAAGAGAAGTGATCTCAAGACTTTTTGTACAACCAAGGATTCATTGAGATCTTCACCTGATCCTCTGATATCATTAACAACTTCATCAACTCTAAGAAAATAGGTTGAAATATCTTCCTTTCCATCCATCTTCAAATTTTCAAATTCTTCTCTATGACATTGAAGCTTGACCTGCTTAACTTTTGGATCACCTTCATAGATACTCTTGAGTTTTTCCCATACCTCTTTAGTAATGTTTCATCCCATCACTTTGTTGGAAATGGTTGGTCTCAATGCTCCTAGAATAACATGTCTAGATTTTGAATTACAACTCATAAGCTTCTTCTCATTTGGATCGGTTGGATAATTCTTTGGGATTACATAGCCATTTACAACTGAGTACCAAATGTCTACTCCCAAAGTTGTTAGGTATGTTTTCACTCTACCACTACAGTATGCATAATTGCTTCCATAAAATCATTGAATCCCATTTGGAATGTGCTCATGGTCATCCATCTCTGCTCAGGATTTTCCTTCTAGTGGTTAAATTGTTCTGAAGGCAAGCGGTTCTGATAACAATTGATGATATTTAGAGGGGGATAAATCAATATCAAGTACAATTTTTAAAAAAATTCAACTTATACTTCAACCAGATTATATATTCAATTATATCCAATGAGAAATGAAAAATAGTAGAAGAGTTACACCAATACACCACAATACACCATGCACAATATATGAGAAATAATCAATAGTTATTTTTCAATGGAAGTAATGAATTTCAAAGGTAGCTACAACTTCCAAATATAAAGGGAGGGATAAACCTCAAAGAGGAAGATACAATCCTCCAATATCAATACATGGTTGACCTCTCCATCCTTTCCCCTTCCTTCCACCCAAGAATATATGAGAGATAATAACAATTTACATTAAATTATCGTCGTCAACCAACCATCACATAGAATCTGATAATGCTTCCTGAGACTTCTTAAAATTCTGAAATTCTTCACTTCTTAGAATAATCTGACCCTGTAGATAATATAACTCAATGTATTCTCTGAAAATACTCCAATTTTCACTCCTTGAATCCTCCCAGAAAAGGAGTTATAGAGAAAATGGTAGACCTTATTCAATTCTAGTTTATTCAGGAGAGTGAACTTTTACAGCATGCCCCGCGCTCAATATTTAACATATGATTTTGAAATTTGTACATAGGAAAATATAGCCCATACTCTTTCCAATGCAATTTTTCTCACTTCATTTGGATTCCCTATGAATACGTTATGATTTTTTTACCCGAAACACATATTTATGACTAGCTTCACGACTAGTCAAAAACCCTATCTTCCACAGAGTGTATCTCCAAAATTGTCGCGAATAAAGAGCTAAATTTTTTACCATGGGTACCTAGATATGTCTTCTCAATAGAATACAAATTTCACTATCTGAATCGTTCTATAAAAAAATCTATAGAGAAAATGATAAGATGACCTGTAAATAACATACCTTAGAACACATCACCAAAAGACTTCATCCTTCCTTGAAATTCAGCCTTCTTCACTTCAAATTTCATCTAAAATTTGACTTATATCTCCTTGTTCATTAAAAAAATTGTCTGTGTTAAAAAATGAATGTATAATGAGATGTGTTTATACCCTTTATGCCACTTCCTTTTAACATTAGGGTCGACATGCAGTTTCTGCTTCAATTCATATTGTCATCTTCAAAAATTCATTTCTCCTCAATCGTGAGGATCCACATGACGTGCCACATACCACCAGAAGCATCATGACTTATACTATCCATCCATGGGTGTTGTACCTGCATGTGTAATTTCCTTCATATCTATCTACTTCGATCAATTGTTGGGTCCAAAATCCAATGGCTAGGGTTGACATCAATGACTAGGGTTGACATCAATGACAACAAGAAATCTTCGAACAAATTTATCCAGATTATATGAAATATATTTCTTTTCTTCAAGTTTCAAACTTTTCATCTTCTCATTGGTATTTAACAAGGGGTTGGGAATGTGAAAACTATCTATCTCAAGTAGAAAAGGATATGAAGGAGAATATTACAAATGCTAGGTTTTTGTCATTGTCTTTGGATGAGGTTACAACTATTGATAATACTTCATGGATCTGCATGATTATTTATATGCTTAATGACCATATTAGGCATTCCTATCTACTTGGGATGAATAAAATGAGGGAGAATTCTACAAATGGAAAATATTTATGAACTTGTTATTAATAGTTTGAAGAAAATTGGTGGTATGGATAATTTAATGATCGCAAAAAAATTGGTATGTGTTGGAGCAGATGGAGCATCAATAATTCAAGGAGAAAGGAATGGTATTTGTGTTAGAATACAACTACCATCTTCATTGTATATGTTGAGTATCCATTGTATGGCTCATAGGATGAATCTTGTATTTAAAATAGTAAGAAAGTTTCCATCGGTTTCAAAAGTTTAATATCTTGTACGATACGCTTATGCATACTTTTGTGATATTCCCAAATTATTTTCAAAGTTTCAAACATTTTTTGATGGTGTTACAAATGGAAAGAAGTTATTAAAAGATGTTGATATAATATGGATATCATTGAATGGACTAGCTCAAATATTATTTAGTGAGTACCAATACATGGTAGGGGTGATGTATGAACATTGCTTTAGTGTAGATAGAGCTCAATATTTTGTCTTTTGACTAATTGACATAGAGACATTATTAACATTGGTTGGAATTATTCCTATGCTAGATGAAATGAATGTCCTCGTGAAAATGTCTCAAAGTTGCACAATGTATATTGAAGAATACAAAAAACAAAGAAAATTTGCATGTCTTTCATTGGATAATTTGTATAGGATGACAAAGTATTTTGCAGGTCCATAGTTTACAAATTCAACTACGATCATTGATATAGAAAATACTGAAGAAAAAAAATTGAATTTTGATGAAAAAGGGATACTATGTATGTCACTGAGTGGGAATATGGTTCCTTTTCATTATATAGGTGAGACCAGACAAATCACAAAAGAGTGCCATGTGTCAAGAGACCTATTCGACAACGTTGTCATTTCAGTGAGACAGAACTGGATAGAAATTTAAAAATCACTAGCATCAGAGATAAGAGAATGATTTCCTTGAGATGAATTGTTGGAGACCATGTCTTTGGTGTACCGTCAATATTGGAATAACAAAAAATGTCAAACTACTTTAAAACGAGACTTTGTGAAAATATTAAATATTTTAGTGCACCACTTTTGCAAGAAGGTCCAGATACATAGAGAACAGGTTGAAGGTATTTTTGATTAATCAAAATTGTTTCAATAAGCCACATGCTTCGCTAAAACGATTTGGAATGAATTATGCATTTTGGAGAATCCTCTAGAATATGGTGCAATAAAAAGATTATGGACTATTTTAGGTGCTAGCCAATACTTACAGGAAAACATATTAGAATATTTCAAATTAGTGAATTTGTGTCAAACCATGATTTTGTGATCAGTGGAGAATGAGAGTAGTTTTAGTGCACTAACATTTTTTAAGTCAAAGATGAGAAACAAGCTTGATAATCATATGGATTTGTGTTTAATATTATATGTAACAAAGTATGACATTACCAATTTCCATATAAAAGCACTAGCTCTTTGGCGATCAAATTGTGATAGAAGGGGAGAAAAAAATACAACAAATTTCTCTAATGAACTTGCTATTGAAAATAATTCTTTGGAGGCTCATAATGATAGTCCATCTGGAGAAGATCATGTTCAGAATGAAGAAAATGAGGATTGAGATGAGAATTGGGAAATTGATGTACCACAATATTTTATCTAATCCAATATATATGAGGGCCCAGGGGACACTTATTTTGGTATACGTGTTCCATTGGTGGTGCAAGAAATGGTGAATGGAATAGCACAAATTATGTGATTCTTGTGATTCATTGTTCCTCTATTTTTGGAGTAGGTCGGAAATTATTTATTGTAGCAAGATGAATATATTCCAATTTGGGGTTTCATTTCAAGTAAAAATATGTTCTATGTTTTGTATTTTTCATTGTAACATTGGAGCCAAATTTTCTTTATCCAAGTTATTTTAAGATTGATGTTTTGATATTTAACTATTACATTTTATCTTTCTTGTATGTGACAGAAAACGAAGCTAGAATTTGATGAACTAGGACCTATCTCTTCACATAGATAGTGTCCTAGTATTAAATGGTGAATAGATAATTTAACAAGACTTATGTTAAGTAAGAATGGTATCATTCAAGTAGGTGAAATTTATTTTATGTCTAGCTTTAATATCTTGGTAAATTTTAATGGTTTGTTTGTTTGTTGCATTTTGGATCATTTTGTCAAGTTTGAAATTTTGGGTTTATTTTGGTTAAAAATTGTGTTAGTCCCTTGAATGTTTCTAGTTCTGATTTGATGTTTGATTGAACCCTTTGTTGTGGCATGATTGGTTTCATCTGATTTCCATTGAATCAAGGGTTTGGGTTAAATTTAAAGACCTTTGTTCAGTAAAAAAGAACATTCTTTCATTTTTCTCAAGTTAATTTGAGAAACATATGGTATTATGCTTTAATATATGGCTTTGGTTATTCTATGGGCACTCAATGTGTTTTCCAAAATTATGATTATTTTCATTATATATTTGATGGTTCAAGGAAATATTTTTTCATTTCCTTTCACTTTGTGGCATGACTTGAGCATCTTCATATTTTAGGATCTACTATGTTTATTTTATATTTTCTTTGAACATATGTATTGATTATTTAGAAAGGGAAATGTTCTCTACTTAGCTAAGAGAAGAGAAAATTGTTATATGCACTAGGTTCCTATGTTTTCATCATAGCAGACCTATTCGTATGAGACTGAAATTCCTCTAATGCAATTATACTTTTGATGCCAAGACTAAACTAGCATTACATGTAGCCAATGGAGGATGAGAGAATGTTTATTACAATATCATTCTTGAATTCAAAGTTGAATAACAATATGTAGATTTTATGAGGTACTATGAGGATTCCCAACAGGTCTTTCTTTGACCTCTTGTTGGGCTCTAAGTTTCAATCTCTATGACTGTCCTTTGCTATTGTTTTAGGATAGCAAACAGTCAAGTACTTTTTTCTCATAGTTTTAATGGTTAAGTGTCCTTTTGAGATGCCCTTGCAAGTATTATATTTTCCCAATGTTAGCACATCCAATATACTAAAAAAAAATAACACTACCTCCTAGATCTTTACAACTTTAAATGATGATTTACAATTCTAAGCATGCATGAAATGAACACAAGTATTTTTGGTCAACATGACCCTGGATAAAAAAAAAAAACCTCGGGAAAACCATTTTGGAATGGAAGTATATATATGTAGATAATATAAGGTGAAATACAACAAGTACATGAAACAAATGAACTTGATACAATAGCATCTTGTCTTAAGCTGCAACACAAGTCCAAGAGTGAAATATGTGCCCAAGCATGGTGCGCCCTCCTAAAAAATTTCTCTATCCACTTAAATGAAGTGCCCTTGCTCCCTAAAGCTATGATGGAGAAACCCTTGCACCACAATGTGCTCTCATGTGCTGCCTCTCCACTGAAATTGTCCTCAAAGAAATATGACCATTTCAATACCCCCTTGCTAGTTGTGCACCCTCCTCCTAGAAAGAACAACCACTACAAATAAATTGAGCCCTTAGCCTTCATGATCCCTCCATGAAAGGAGGATCCCAAGATTTCCTCTCCCAATGCTTCCATTCTCATCCTCTTTCCCTTCTCCAAACTCTCTTGGTGAACATACAAGTGAATGAGCCTATCCTTTTCATGTGCGCCCCTCTTAAGGAAACATGAGGAAACATAAAATATGGGTGGATGAGATTATCCCATCTCATCTCTAATCAAGGGTCGAGATCTCTCCAAAATAATCTCAACTCGAAAACCAATTTAATTAAGTTTCCAGAGTTTCACTTTATGTCCCTCAATTCACCCACAAAGTGAATTACTATTCATTTAGGCTAAAATGACCAAATTTCACTTTTGACTTAAATATCCTAAGTCAAAGTGAAATTAGACATAAATTACAAGGAACAAAGTACATAGTACTTCCCAATTATGTTTAGAATCTCACAAACACAAGGGGACTACTTTCCAAGGTACCCAAATCTCAACACTCCCTCTTATCGAGGAAAGTTCCCTTCACCACCAATCTCATCCCTACAGTGGACATGGTTGCCTACTGGAAAATAATCAGTGAGTATGGTTGTACCCTGATCAATGAAAGTAGTCTCTGACACAGATCTACTCAATCTACGTGATCTATATATGGAATTTCATCTCCACCTATCCAAGATCACGTAGATATTGGTATCAAACCAACGATCTCAACCTTGGTATCCCACCAAGGATTTCTACCTCCTGGCATCTCGCCAATGATCACTACTCCTGGAATATCACCAAGAGTCACTCTCTTGGCATCTCACCAAGAGTTTCCCCCTCTTGGTATCTCACCAAGTGTATCTGGATCTCGGCATCTCACCAAGATCCTCAACTTGGCCTCTCACCAAGTGACTTCCACCTAAAGTGGATCCATAAACAGGTATACTCGTCTCCATAGCCAAGTGAGGGTCAAGCCTCTTTGGTGCCTTGTTGCTCCTCCTCATTAATCTTTGATGCTCTGAATCCCCTGCACCAACCCTCTATCTCAGCAACTCTGGAATTGAAGTTGTCCTAGGTGGACCAGTCACCCCTGATGATGGTGTCCGTGAAAACTGGGTTTGATCTCCCTTTCAATCACTATTATGAGTCAATAGGTCCTCCTCAACTCTATATCCCCATATGACATTGGATGGTGTAACAACTAACAAAGAATTAGTGAATGCACACTCTCTAGAAAACTGTGTATTGAACTCAATCTCCTATGTTGTTGCAATAGTGTCATCCAGCTGCTTCTTCTTCTTCTTGTTGTTGGGGAACTATCTTTCATAGTGACCCATCTCTCCACAATAAAATAATCTCAGTGTTTTCATGTCTCTCTCTTTTCCACCGCCACTCTTTTGTGGTTTGGCCTCTCCCTCGGGACCCTTTATAGCACCTTGGTCGGTCTTCTTCTTGATCTTAGTCCACAAAGCAAGGTCCTCATCACCCTGGGCAATTTTTTGTTGTCCTGAAGACTTTGGGGTGAGTCTCGTCTCCTCCTAAAAAAAATCATCCCAAATTCTCTCCCAAGTAGGCATAAGCTCTCAGGAAACAATTCCTCGAACAAATAGGCCCCATGGTTTGGTAAAGTTGTTTAAGGTTGTCCTCACCATAAACCTTGGGTCCTCTATCCCTCTTACGGTTGCAAGCTCATCTCTGATCTCAATGAATCTACCAAGGAATGATGTAACTGACTCAGAATCAAGCATATTAATGCTCCTGAGCTTGTCCTGCAGAACCATCTTTTGGTTCTGGTTAGAACTCTGGTCAATCTTGCATAGGGAATCCCACATATCAAATGCATAGTCCTTACAAGTCAAATGTGGAATGACGTGGTCTGTCACCCCATCAAAAATAGTCATTTTCGCCTTCTTGTTCTTCTTCCTGAACTCTTCCACCATGATGGGAATAGTAACAAAAGGAACAACAATGGAAGCCTCAACTATATCCCATAGTCTAAGGTCCTCTAATACGAAAATGATCCCAGTCTTCCAAGGGGACCACTTTCTAGCTCCATATATCCTATCCTCTACCCGCATCTGGGACACTGACATGGTTTTCTAATAAATCTAACATTGATGCTAAAACAACACAAGAGTACTTCCTCACTCCTGTCAACAAAGGTGTGAAAAGAAGCAGTAACACCACAACCTCACTCCTAGAAACTAGGTGTGAGAAGAGGTTGTAAAATATATCCTCACTCTTGTCCACGAAGGTGTGATAAGAGGTTTTCCACAAGTGTCCAAAATCATCCCTGAACTATCCAACAAATCTACCCACAAGTTCTCCACAAACTCTGCCAACAAGCTGTTCAAAAATCTTCTCTAAACTGTCCAACAGGCATTGTTGTCCCTTGACCAAGTTTTGGGGAGCTCCTTGGCCAAGTTGACCTATTTTGGGACTTCAATAGCCTGTTGAATATGGAGCACAAGAAAAAGTAGATATCACGGGATCCTGGACCCTTTTTGGGTACTTTTTGGGATTTGGGAATATGTAATGGGTAATGGATGTCAGCCCATGGGTTTACCCATGTTTAGGCCTAATTTGTAAAGTATAAATAGATGTCTAAGCAATGTAATAAAGGGCCTCTACGTGATTTAAGGTCGATAATCTAAGTGTTGAGTGCAAGTATGGTTTGTAGATGCTCTGTGCATATTGTGAGAAAATGTAAATCTAAGTGAAAGTGGTTGTAACAGAATGTGAAAGGATTTGTGATAGACCTAGCTTGGGGAAGGAGGATCTGGCGAGGTGCGTACAAATCTCATGTCCTATGTAGAGTAGGGTTTTTGTGGCTCTATGCATGTAGATGACTAATTGAAGCTAATAAAGAAGAATATTTGGTGGACGTAGCCCCATGGTGGGTGTGAACCACATAAATACTATGTTATTATGCTTTGTGCGATGTTCTGATGTATTTATGTGTTATTTTCTAAGTGCTTGATATAGATAGATAGATAGATATGTTTATTATTTATGCATATGATGAATATGGATGCTAGATATCACATTGGTGAATATGCTTCGTTCTTGAATCTGCTATATCTTATCCATTTATTTATGCTAAGTGCTTAGATACATTAGATCAGGGTGAATGATGCAATGCTTTGTTTTCTCTATGGAGTAGATATTGGTTAAACAATGATGAACTGACAGTGCTAAGTGCTCTATTAAGTATTATAATCATAGATATGTGTCCCAGCTAAGGTTGCATACACCTGAGTCTTGCAACCACCCCTGCCTCTACCTCAGGTGAGACTTCATCTGCTTCACAGGTGTTGTCAAAAGGGTTGGTAGTTAGAGTTTTGTTGGTGCGTTGTTGTAGCGTTGAACCCTGGGTGTTCCCCTGTGCCAACAAATGGTTCCATTGTTGGGACCTGAAACTATGATTGTTGGGAACTGAGGAAGAAGAAGCTTTATGCAAAGATCCGACCTAAAATTGTGAAAGCTCTATGCGTAGATCTGTTTATCTAGTGCGCAACACTCTACTTAGTTTGACAATCTCTGTGCTAAGGAAAAGAAAACTAATCTAAAGAAAAGAGGTAAGATATGAAAGCTTTTTGCTCTGAGAAAAGTAAAATTGATACTTTTTTATTAAAAGAGGTAATATCTGAAAGCTCTATGCTCGGATAAAGGTAAGAATATTGAAAAATTCTAGATCTGAAAGTGTTGTGCTCTGTACAAGTAAGATAAGTGGAAATTTTTGTTTCGACAGTATGGATCTAGGTATTTTTGATAGATTCTATCCTAGCTTGAAAACGGGGCTATTAATAGATGAAAGAAGATTTGATATGAGTAGATCTGATAAGAATAGTGAAAAATATGTTATACCTATGCATAGAAAGAATGTTTGGACTAATAAGTGTATGTAGGACCCTAGAAATAAATGTTTGCAAGTTAGTTATTATGATTCTAGCGTGCAGTACAGGAAAGGTTGGGGATCATTTAAAAGAAAGTACAAGATACCAGATATATAAAATATGCAGAACATAAACGAAATGCTAGAAATGACAGAATAACAGTAAAATATCCAGCATAATCTTCACAATACACAGAAATGATATACAAAATAGCAACAGAAATAGCACTTTGAATCAGATAGCAATGTTCATAGGCCTCTTTGAGGGGGCAACCTCCAATCGAGAAGCACTCTGTTACAATAATATCCAAGCTAGGGTTCTCATACCCTCGACTCCTATTTATACTAAAAAGAAGCATCTAGAGGAAGATCCTTCTAGAAGTGGAAGCTTCTATTAGGTCTTCTTACATCCGCCTTATTCTATTTTAT
>ML777171.1:1332236-1343019 GCA_009831015.1 Picea engelmannii | reverse complement strand
ATGAACCTGTCCAAAATCACCTTGAACATAATCTAGAAAATGTTTCCTATGGGGTGTGGCATGAAATGAAGCCCCTGGATCTACTACCCAAGACTCAGAAATATTATCTACAGAAAGAATCAAAGCATCTTGTAACACATCACTTGTTACATTTGCTTCCTAATTTCTCTCATGTTGTCCATCTCTTTGTTTCTTTGGAGCTCTGCAGTCTTTCTTCAAATGTACTTTCTTCCCACAATTGCAACACTCTATCTTTCCAAGTCTGGATTTGGATCTGCCCTTCCTAGAATTCCCACGGTTCCCGAAACCCTTTCCTCTATCCTTTTGTCTTCCCCTATTCTCCATGTTCAATGCATTTCATGATATCTCACCTGTGATTTTCCATCGCATTTCCTCACTAAGGTTAACACCAACAACATCATCAAATTTTAAAGTATTTGAACCAGAGACAGAGTTACTTACAACCATGGCCAATCCGTTCTAGCTTTCTAGGAATGAGCACAAGATTAGAAGAGCCCTGACCTCATCATCAAAGTCCACTTTTACAGAAATTGTTGATTAGTAATTGTATTAAAATCATTTAAATTATCTGCAATAGACCCACCTTCCAACATCTTCATATTAAATAATCTCTTCATTAGAAATACCTTATTGGGTGTCGAGGGTTTTTCATACAATTTTGCCAATGCGTCCATCAAACCCTTCGTTGTTTTTTCTTTGGAAATATTGAAAGCCACCGATGTTAACAGGCTCAGTCGTATCATTCCTAGAGCCTTTCTATCAAGAATATCCCATTCTTCGTCCTTCATAGCTGTCAACTTCTTTGCTATTCTGCCCAATGGTAGGAATAGATCCTTCTGATATAAATAGTCTTCCATCTGCATCTTCCATAACTGGTAGTTTTGGCCGTTAAATTTCTCGACCCTAAACTTTCCATCTTCCGACATTGCTCCCACTCGAACCGGGAACCCTCTTTTCCTGCGAGTTACCTTTCTCTCTGATACCACTTGTTAGAAAAATAGGACCATGGAGAAATAAAATAAAACAAATGCGGAAACAAAACACAGAAGATACACAATACAATAGAGACACAGATTTACGTGGTTCACCCAGTGTGGGCTACGTCCACCAGAGAAATTTCCAGGCCCTTCCTTTATTATTATCCAGCATATGAAGGGATACAACCTACAACAAACTCATTGTAACTTCCTCTTATTTCTCTCACAGTCTCCTATCTCAGAATACAACATCTTCCATCAACCATAGTCGCAATACATTTCCCTCATAAAAGAGGGTTGCCTTCTAGGGAAAAAAACCCTAACATAATCTCTATCATTAGATATGTGACCTTATAATGAATGGTCCAGATTTACAATGAAATTACAATATACATTTACAAGGAAATTTTTCCATCGGGGGCTTTGCCCCCAGTCGGGAGAATATCCCCCCGGGACCCCACAGAGGGGGTACCCCCCCTCTGCACTCCCCCGCGTGGAAGAGTGTACATACTTCTGGGGGTAAATACTTAATGGGGTATAAACACGGCTGAAAGTAAAAGACCTCTGAATTAGGAAGATAATCAGGCTCCACAACCAACACTCAGCCCCTTTTTGGGTCCTTTTTGGGATTTGGGAAGATGTAATGGGTATGGGATGTCAGCCCATGGGTTTACCCATGTTTAGGCTTATTTTGTAAAGTATAAATAGATGTCTAAGCAATGTAAGAAAGGGCCTCTATGTGATGTAAGGTCGATAAGATAAGTGCTAAGTGCAAGTATGGTTTGTAGATGCTATGTGCATATTGCGAGACACTGTAAGGATAAGTGCAAGTGGTTGTAACAGACTGTGAAAGGCTTTGTGCTAGACCTAGCTTGGGGAAGGAGGATCTAGTGAGGTGCATGCAGATCTCTTGTCCTACGCAAAGTAGGGTTTTTCTGGCTCTGTGCATGTAGATGACTAATTGAAGATAATAAAGAAGAAGAGTTGGTGGACATATCCCCGGGGTGGGGGTGAACCACGTAAATACTGTTTTATTCTACTCTCTGCAATGTTCTAATGTATTTATGTGTTATTTGCTAAGTTCTTGATATAGATAGATAGATAGATATGTTTATGCTTTATACTTATGATGAATCTGGATGCTAGATATGGCATCGTGAATGTTCTTAGTGCTTAAATTTGCTAGATCTGATCCATTTATTTCTTCTAAGTGCTTAGATACATTAGATGAGGGTGAATGTTGTGATGCTCTGTTTTCTCTATGTAGTAGATATTGGTTAAACAATGATGAACTAACGGTGATAAGTTCTCTATTAAGTATTATATTCACATAAATGTGTCCCAGCTAAGGTTGCAGACACCTGAGTCATGAAACCACCTCTGCTTCTACCTCGGGTGAGACTTCATCTGCTTCGCAAGTGTTGTCGAAAGGGAGGGTAGTTAGGGTATTGTTGGTGCGTTGTTGTAATGTTGAACCTTGAGTATTCCCCTATGCCAACAGGCACTAACCGAGAGGCACCTTCAAATCTAATTTTTTCTCATTGTTTTGGACTATAAAATTACTATCAAAAAACAACCAACAGATCATATTTTTACCCCTCGAAAATTTGCTCAAAAATCAGCAAGTCTAAGCCACCATTGGCTCTGATACCATGTATATTTTTTGAGGTACTATGAGGCTTCCCAACAGTTCTGTCTTCGACCTCTTCTTGGGCTCTAAGTTTCAATCTATTTGATTGTCTTTTGTTGTTGTTTTATGATGTAGACCCCGACCCTCGGGCCAAGATCCACATAGGATCGTTCTAAATTCTCCTTAAGTTGAAGCGGATCCTTTGGTTCCTTGCTGAAACCTTCAACAAATCCCTGATCCACAGGTCCTTCGAAAATCCCACCTGTGTGAACGAGCACTAGGCGCGAGCTCCACTTCCTTCGAGCAACCACAGCACTCCGACCAAGGCCTTGACTCAAGCCTCTTTTCGATACTCGCAATTTTCAAGTTCATGGATTGAACACCCTCAACTCCACTTTCCCTATCTGTTGATACCCGAGATGTCAATACGGGTATAGACCCTTCTTGTCAGTGCCCTCCATGCATAATCGTTGGCTAGGGATAAGTGCTAGTGCCTCTCTCTACTTGTTACCTCACAAGTTGAATTGTTGAGCCTTGGCACTCTACCTTTGCAAAACCCCAAGAGGCAATGGTTCACTTCCCTTTCACACTTCTCACAACTCACACTCTCGTGAGTTGAGTTGTCGAACTCTCCTGCTCCTTCTTCATGAATCTGCAAGATGCGATAAGTCAATAGTATGTTGACTCCTACCCAAGTGACAAGTGTCCACCTGTTAACCACACGGTCCCCACCTGATGGACATGCCACGTGTTCATGCGAGCCTTGGCTCTCAGCACTTCATGGCTTCTACAGTTGAAAGTGATTCCTCTCAACCTATGAACCCCCAAGTGCACGATATGGTGAAGGTTCTAATCCAATGGTCTTCTCGTGACCTGGATCCAACAATTGTCTCTGCTCCTCGCTACTTGGAGATTCATGAAATCAAGAGCTTGGTCTGCCCTCTCCAAACTCCCGAACTCCGAATCCATGAGATAATCCAATGGTCCTTCGAACTCCCATGAGTTCCTTGATCACTACCACGCGTCCTCTACAATTGGATGGTCCTGATCAGTTCGGGACTTCGCAAGTTGTGAAATCAAAAGACTTCCCAGTTCACCTCTCTGATGTCGAATCCCTGAGATATGAGATTCTCGTGACACGCATCCTCCTAGATGGATGGACCTGATGTCTTCGGGACTTCGTGACCCATGATCTCTAGTCTCCCAGTCTCATGTCCTCGAAACCTTCAAAATTCTTAACCCCAAAATCCTGATACCCCTGTCATTTTGAGACTTTTTGAGTTCTCTCCCCTGCTTACAAGGTTTTAAACCTCATGCTCCTTTCAATAGATCTGATGGCTATCGATTATATGATCTAGATCTGACAGCCCAGATCTCTCTCTTCCATTGTGCCCTCCTTTGTGCGCCTGGACGTGAACTTCAATGGTCTAGATCTTCCTCTCCGGCTCTGAATCAATGGAAACTGTAGCTCCCTCCTAAGCTTCCACTTCTTCCTCCTCTTTGGAAGATTTCCAAAGTATCAAAGGTCTCTCCATTTGCTTCTTTGAGAACCCTGTACCCTTGGTCTCGCCTGCGTTCTTGAAGATGCTTTCCCTCTTAAGATTCAGGACTTTGAAACCTTGAAGGGTTTCCCCAACTTCTTACACTCCTTGCAGCTATAACTCTGTTCACAAAGGAACTCTTTCTCCTGAGATTAGTCCTCTTTGAATCCTTGAAGGATTCTTCGACCTCTGTGCTCCTTGTAGGTCTATGTCCCTCCTGGAATTTGCTTGCTCTGAACCCATGAAAGGATTCTCGACTCCTACACTCCTTACAGAGTCTCTGGATGCATGAAGGTGCTATCTATTCTAGGATTTATCTGTTGCTCATACCTTTAAGGAACTTAACCCTTTTTTCCTTCTCCCTCAGATGGAGAATATAATGCCCTCTTGGAATTATCTTGCTCAAGCAACTCTTTTCTGAGTCTGCAGGGTATTCAGCAACCCTGTGAAGGTCTTCTTCTTGACACTTCTTTGTTCCAGAACTCAAAAGAGTTATTTCCTGTGCTCTCTCTCTCTCTCTGCACACCAACTCAATGCCCTCCTGGCAGAGTTTCTCCTCAGTAAACCTATTTTCCTTTTCTGAACTCAAGATAGAGTTCTTTCTTGCACTCTGTGTGCTGACTCGATGCCCTCCTAGAAAATTTTCTACAAAACTCCTCAGAGATTCAGTCTTCCTCGTTGAACTCACAATGGAGTTCTTCCTCAATGCAACCTGTGCATCTACTCAATGCCCTCTTGGCAGATCTCTACAGAACTGCTCGAAGATTATGTCTTCTTCTATGCCTTTCCTTTGTACAGTCCTGTCTCCAAGGTGTTCAGCAACCTTGAGATATTTCCCTGAGTTTAAGACTTCAACTGGTGCACCCTCCTGGAGCGTCCTTGTCCAAATTCCGTAGAATTGGAAATGCACTCTATGCACTGGCTCTCAGAACCCACATTGTTCTATCACACCCTCTTGGCATGAAGCCACAAAGAAATCCAAATCTGAAATCAAAGAACTCAATAGATAGCAGAACCTATCTGTCCCTACAAATGCATACTAACACACATCTACAGCATATAATAAACACACAAAGACATTCATACAACCACAGAATAATATGCAGGAAAAACTTCTCTTTGTATTAATGTAAAATGCCTTTTTTTACAATGTGTTTGAGCTCAAACTTTGACAAAGTCTCGGCTCCTTCTCTCCTCTCTTCTCTACTCTAATGAATACTAATTTCAAAATAAGATCCAAGATCTTTTACATGAAGGGGATCTTTGAGATATTCCCTCCAAGCTGCCTACTCTGTTCAATTACATTGAATTACAATGAATGGTTGTCTAGTCTGGATCGGATCTAGATCCCAGCCTTACAACCATTAAAGGATATCTACATCTAAATCCTGTGTATAGGCACGACCTTTTGGCTCTAACAGCCTTACTAATATTAAATGCCCTTAATTCAAATTCAAAATATGAGAGGGTTGGTGCCTCTCTTCCTTGAATGCGTTGAGTGGGTTGGATGGCTTGCACATGGCTAGCTTGAGAGCGATGCTCCTGCATCATACTCCTCTGCTGTGAAAAATTCATGAGCTCCTGCTCATGAGCTCTCCACCCTGGTTGTTGAAATCCACCTAGATCCCAAACAACTCTTTGGAGTTTTCCATCTGCTCCTCTTATCTGTTGTTGTTGTTTCTTTTGTTTCCCTACTGCTACTGTTGTCTCCCTTCTGCTCAGCTTCTCCCTACTGGAAGTCTCTACTGACCTCAACATCAGCCTTCTGATGTCTTCTATCACCTCGTCCAGCTGTTTTCATGGCTGGCTCTATCTTTGCAGTCTACTTGGCTGCATTTCTTCTCTTCAAATGGGTAGATCAACTAGATATCCCATGTTGTATTCTTCATCTCCTGTGGCCTTATCTTTCCACTCTGTTGTAGAATTCATCTCTACAGTCTTATCCTCTTGGATGATCTTTTGTTCAGCTTCTCCCTGTGGTAGTTCTGTTGCTACCATTTTTGTTGTTGGAATGTCTCCAGCTTCCTCCAACTGCTCCTTAGACTAGAATTTTCCCTCTGTCTCCAAACTGGTCTATTGGATGTGCATGCCTTGCACTATCACCCTCTTCTCCGTGGATTCTAGTTCTTCACATAGATCATAAAAATCCATGTTGTTTGTCTCTTCTTCGGCTTCTTCTGCTACGATCTCCAATACTGCAGTCATCTCCTTTTCAATTTCCTGGCCGAAAATTTTGAACCATTCCTTGGAATGCTCATCTCCTTCTTCTGCTTGGGCAGCCTTTGATATCTTCTCCATTTCTCTGACAGTCATAGTTGGTTGTCTTTTCCCTATTGTTGTATCTGTAACACACACTCTTGCCTCAACTGGACTCAATGGAAAGAATATTTTAATTCCTCCAATGATCAAAATGTCCTTCTAATATTTTTCCTCTGTCAACTCCTCTCACTGATCTAGACTCACCTCTGAGTTCATGAGGCTTTTAGACAATCTCACTTTTGTTCCCCTGTCCACCTGGAAAATTGGAAACTTTTTGTTTCCCTCTTGGCAATCTATGAGATCCTCGGATCCCATCTCATTGCCTTCCTGGAAATCTGAATTTTCGATCCTACCATCTTGGCAGTCTATGAGATCCCGCAGTGACCTCACCTCATTGCCCTCTTGGCAACATGAAATTTCCTTGATGTCCTCTTGACAGTCTATGAGATCCCACAGCGACCTCATTTCATTTCCCTCCTAGCAATTGGAAATTTCTGTTCTGCCCTCTTGGCAGTCTCTGAGATCTTCCAGTAATCTCAGTTCATCCTCATCACTAAGATTTCTCCTAGCCTCTGGTTCACATATCTGAACCATTTCCTCTTCATCATCCCTAAGGCTTTCAACATGCCTCAGCCATATTTTCAACAGCCTCCACTGTCTTCTGGCCAACATCTCCCTGACTGGCCATTTTACCTTCGTTTTCATGGGCCATTCATATACCCAATGTGATCTTGCATCCTACTGCATCTGCAATGCAAGATTTTCCATCCTCTCTTTGATCTCGGCAAGTTCTTTGTCCATCGCATCCTTGCTCTGTTGTTGATGGATCTTCTTTCCATCATGTGCATGGATTTCAATAGCCATCTTGTTGTTCATGTCTGCCCTCCTGGAAAACCTGCTACTGTCACTCTATAACTGAGAGCTTCTAGATTTTCTTTATAGTCGACCTGAATGTCTTTTGACTACTGCGCTCTCTTGCAAAAATCACCACAGAGTATCAGTGCTCTGTCCCCTTCTTCCTATCTCTACAAGCTGCCTCTGATACCACTTCTCATGTGTACCAGAGTACTTTTTCTCTTTCCTTTCTCTACTCTACCTCCTTCTGTCTACAGTATACAAATAGAAAATGGCTTTGATACCACTTGATGCAAACCCTGACCCTCGGGCCAAGATCCACACAAGATCATTCTAAATTCTCCTTAAGCTGAAGCGGCTCCTTTGGTTCCTTACTGAAACCTTCAACGAATCCCTAATCCATAGGTCCTTCAGAAATCCCACCTGTGTGAATGAGCACTAGGTACGAGCTCCACTTGCTTCAAGTGACCACAGCACTTCAACCAAGGCCTTGACTCAAGCCTCTTTTTGCAACTCACAATTCACAATTTCATGGGTCGAACACCCTCAACTCCACTTTCCCTATTCGTCGATACCCGAGATGTTGATACAGGTATAACCCCTTCTTGTCAGCACCCTCCATGCATAACCATCATCTAGGGCTAAGTGCTAGCACCTCTCGCTACTCGTAACCTTGCAAGTTGAATTGTTGAGCCTTGGCACTCTACCTTTGTGAAACCCCGAGAGGGATGGTTCACTTCCATTTCACACTTCTCGTAACTTTCACTCTCATGAGTTGATTTGCCGAACTCTCCTACTCCTTCTTCATGAATCCGTGAGACACGATAAGTCAATAGTATGTTGACTCCTACCCAGGAGACAAGTGTCCACCTATTAATCACACGGTCCCCACCTGATAGATATGCCACGTGTTCACGCGAGCCTCGGCTCTCGGCACTTCATGACTTCTACAGTCGAAAGTGATTCCTCTCAGCCTCTGAACCCCTAAGTGCATGATATTGCGAAGGTTCTGATCCAACAATATTCCTGTGACCTAGATCCAATGGTTGTCTCTTCTCCTTGCTACTCAGAGCTTCGTGAAATCAAGAGCTTGGTCTACCCTCTCCAAAATCCTGAACTATGAATCCATGAGATAACCCAATGGTCCTTCAAACTTTTGTGAGTTCCTTGATCATTGCCACACGTCCTCCACATATGGACGGTCCTAATCACTTTGGGACTTCACAAGTCGTGAAGTCAAAAGAATTCTCGGTTCAGCTCTCCGATGTCAAATCCCCGAGATATGAGGATCTTGTGACATGCATCCTCCTAGATGTATGGCCCTGATGTCTTTGGGACTTCATGACCTGTGATCTCTAGTCTCCCGGTCTCATGTCCTAGAAACCTCTGAAGTTCCGAACCCCAAAATCTCAATACCCTTGTCGTTTCAAGACTTTTCGTGTTCTCTCCCCTGCTTGCGAGGGTTTAAACCTCATTCTCCTTTCAACAGATCCGATGGATATCGGTTGTATGAGCTATATATGACGGCCTATATCTTTCTCTTTTGTTTCGCCCTCCTGTGTGCACCTGGACGTGAACTTCAACGGTCCAGATATTTCTCTCTAGCTCTGAATCAACGACAACTGTATCTCCCTCCTGAGCTTCCGCTTCTTCCTCCTCTTTGGAAGATTTCTAAAGTATCAAAGGTCTTTCCCTTTGTTTCTCTGTGAACCCTGTACCCTTGGTCTCACCTACATTCTTGAAGACGCTTTCCCTCCTGAGCTTCAAGACTGTGAAACCTTGAAGGTTTTCTCCGACTTCCTACACTTCTTACAGCTATAGCTCTATGCACAAAGGCACTCTTTCTCCTGAGCTTAGTCCTCTTTGAATCCTCAAAGGATTCTTCTACCTATGTTCTCCTTGTAGGTCTCTGTCCCTCCTAGACTTTGCTTGCTCTGAACCCATGAAAGGATTCTCGACTCCTACACTCCTTACAGAGTCTCTACACACATGAAGGTGCTATATGTCCTGAGCTTTCTCTTCTACTCAAACCTTTAAGGAACTTAACCCTTTTTTCCATCTCCCTTAGATGGAGAATCTAATGCCCTGTTGGCAATCTCTTTCTCAAGCAACTCTTTTCTAAGTCTGCAGGGTATTCAACAACCCTGTGAAGGTCTTCTTCTTGACACTTCTATGTTCCATAACTCAAAAGAGTTCTTTCCTGTGCTCTCTCTCTCTTTTCACACCAACTCAATTCCCTCCTGGAAGTGTTTCTCCTCAGTAAACCTATTTTCCTTTTCTAAAATCAAGATAGATTTCTTTCCTGCACTCTATGCGCTAAATCGATGCCCTCCTGGAAGAGTTTCTACAAAACTCCTCAGAGATTTTGTCTTCCTCCTTGAACTCACAACAGAGTTCTTCCTCAATGCAACCCATGCATCTGCTCAATACCCTCCTGGCAGAGCTCTACAGAATCCCTCGGAGATTCTATCTTCTTCTGTGCCTTTCCTATATACAGTCCTGTCTCCAAGGTGTTCAACAACCTTGAGATATTTCCCTGAGTTTAAGACTTTAGCTGGTGCACCCTCCTGGTGCATCCTTGTCCAAATTCCATAAAATTGGAAGTACACTCTATGCACTGGCTCTCAGAACCTGCAATGTTCTGTCACACCCTCTTGGCATGAAGCCACAAAGAAATCCAAATCTAAAATCAAAGAACTCAACAGATAGCAGAACCTATCTTTCCTTGCAAATGCATACTAACACACATCTATAGCATATAATGAACACACAAATAAATTCATGCAACCACAGAATAATATGCAGGAAAAATTGCTCTTTGTATTAATGTAAAATGCCTCTTTTTACAATGTGTTCGAGCTTAGAGTTTGACATAGTCTCGGATCCTTCTCTCCTCTCTTCTCTACTCTAATGAATACTAATTCCAAAATAAGATCCAAGATCTTTTACATGAGGGGGCTCTTTGAGATCTTCCCTCCAAGCTACCTACTCTATTCAATTACATTGAATTACAATGAATGGTTGTCTAGTCCGAATCGGATCTAGATCCTAGCCTTACAACCATTAAAGGCTATCTACATCTAAAGAATGTGTATAGGCACAACCTTTTGGCTCTAATGGCCTTACAAATATTAAATGCCCTTAATTCAAATTCAAAATATGAGAGGGTTGGTGCCTCTCTTCCTTGAATGCGTGCCTTGAATGCACTGAGTGGGATGGTTGGTTGGCTTATGGCTGGCTTGGGAGCAATTCTCCTGCATCATTTTAGGATAGAACACAGTCAACTACTTTCTTCTCACATTTTTAATGGTTAAGTGTCCTTTTGAGGTGCCCTTGCAAGTGTTATATTTTCTCAATGTTAGAACATGCAATATACTCAAAACAAATAACATAACCTCTTAGATATTTAAAAATTTAAATGTTGATTTACAATTCTAAGAATGCATGTAATGAACACAAGTATTTTTGGTCAACATGACCCTGGATAAACACCACCCTCC
>ML777171.1:1314420-1332229 GCA_009831015.1 Picea engelmannii | reverse complement strand
CCCCCCCCCCCCCCCCCCCCCCGAGGAAAACCAGTTTGGAATGGAAGTATATATATGTGGATAATAGAAGGTGGAATATAACAAGTACATGAAACAAATTAACCTGATATAATAGTAGTCTGTCTCAAGCTACAACAAAATTCCAAGAGTGAAAGATGCACCCAAGCATGGTGTGGCCTCCTCAAAAATTTCTATATCCACTGAAATGAAGCACCCTTTCTCCCTGAAGCTCTGATGGAGAAAACCTTTCACCACAATGTGCTCTCATGTGTTGCCTCTCCACTGAAGCTATCCTCAAATAAATATTACCACTACAAGACCTCCCTACTAGTTGTGTTCCCTCCTTCTAAAGTGTGCCCTCCTTCTAGCAAGAAAAACCACCACAAATAAATTGTGCCCTAAGCCTTCATGATCCCTCCATGAAAGGAGTCACCCAATATTTCCTCTCCCAATGCTTACATTCTCATCCTTTTTCCCTTCTGCAAACTCTCTTGGTGAACATACAAGTGAATGAGCCTCTCCTTTCCCTTTGCACCCCTCTTAAAGAAACATGAGGAAACATAAAATATGGGTGGATGAGATCATCCCATCTCATCTCTAATCAAGGGTTGAGATCTCTCCAAAAGAATCTCAACTCAAAACCCACTTTACTTAAGTTTCCATTGTTTCACTTTATGTCCCTCAATTCACCCGCAAAGTGAATTAATAGTCATTTAGGCTAAAATGACCAAATTTCACTTTTGACTTAAATCTCCTAATTCAAAGTGAAATTAGACATAAAGTACAAGGAACAAAGTACATAGTACTTCACACCTTTTTTTATAATCTCACAAACACAAGGGGACCACTTTCCAAGGTACCCAAATATCAACACAATCTTGATAAACAAGCTTGAAGAAAAATCATTACATAGTTTATGCTAATAATGCACAAGTTATGGAGAGTTTCATGTAACTAATAAAGAGGTATGCTTATTGGTGTTTGTATCACATGAAAAAAATAGCTTTATATATAATTCAAGATCATTTATTTCTTCATTACTTTTCTGCAACTCAATTTTGGGAGTTAGTGTGTAGTAGGATCCAAGTGATAGACATTGCATGTGATACCCTTAATGGGATTAAAATGGGTTATAAGACTTTGGTTGTGCATCATGCTACTGTAAGGTATAGATATACAAAATGACATAATAACCCTTAATTAATATGCATCTCTTATTTTTCATTCTTAATTATGGCATAATAACTAATATTGTCTCTTTTTCTAAAGCCTAAACTATGGCCAACATTTATATCAAAGTTTTGTGTCCCTTAACTTTCTTATAAGACAATGAAAATATAAGGGATTAAAGAGACATCTCTTTCTTGGAAAGGGGTCATTTTTTGGTACAAATGGATGATTAGAGAGGAACTCATGCATGGAATGTGACCTATAAATATTCTTATACTTTTGGAGTTATTGATGGATAGAAATATATGCACTCCTATTTAAGAACATCCTATGATGAACTTGTTTGAAGAGTCCTTTCATAATCGATGAATAATTAATAAAGAATCCATAATAGAAGTGGTAGAGAAAAGATTAATATATCCTTAGCTTGATAGAAGTGGTGGTGAGGATCAACACATATGAACTTTGTGGTGAAATATCATCAAAACTGATAGAGGGATATGCAAGAATGTATAATTAGAACCTTGACAAACACAACCCCTGATGCTTGCAGCATTGTCTAGAGGATTGAAAAAGTATGTTTCTTTTTCCAAATATGTAAAATGAGTATATTATAGTTTAATAAATACAATTTCCTATTATTATATATGGTTTTATACTTTATCAAAAAAAATTCCAAGACTTTACAAATTTTTATAATTCAGTGAAAGATTCGCCAAGATTTTACAAAATTTTATAATTAAGTGAAAGATTCACCAAGATTTTACAAGATCATATAACTAACTAAAGTATTCACCAAAAAATTATATATACATATTATATTATTGATAAAATATCCTTAAATGTTTCCTATGTATCATGGGGATCACACATTTATTATACATATAAATTTAGAGGGGATTCTTAAAAGCATCCCTAATATCATGGATCTAGGCACCAGACCTTATCTCGTCCATTGAGACTCTATGGAAATATACCAAGACATATTGATCTATCAGGGCTCTAGGCACCAAACCTCATATTCCCAAGTGGGAATCTGGATCTATACTCACATACACCAGTTATCTAGATCAATACTCATGTACACCAGTCATCTAGATCAATACTTTCGTACACCATTCATCTCGAAAGGTTGGACCTAATATTCCTTCTTATCCTCCCTTGCGTACACATCCCCATGCATTGAAATTCAATCCCACAACACCACTAGTGAGCAACACTCCAACCATTCTTTGGTATTTTAGCATCACAACTATAGTATCAAGCACTCTGGCAATCTCAAAATGGTCCCATGTCCATCAAGAATCATACAATGAAAATGAACCATTGGCATATATTAATTGATTGATTTATTTCCAAGCCATAAGGTATTACTTGTAATATTCTCCTTTGTATGTATAGGCTCTCATTATATCAACAAATAAACTATCCATCTCAACCCACTAGTGGATAACCTAACAATCACCACCTCACAACATGCAACCAATGCATTAGTTATAATCATAATATCAACATCTCAAACAAATAATCCACATGCTAACTCTCTCATGTCATCATGAGAATAAAACATCAATCGTGCTCACACATGTCATCTTAAAACATCTTATCATAAACTATTTATGTGCAATTACCTCATGTCCTCACATCAAGAGATACTACCATAAGAATATAACCTCAAAACATATTTATCAAAGACATAGATTTTATCAACATAATTAAATGAAATCACATGTTAATCATAACATCAATTGGAAATGCCTCAAGTGTTCTTAATATTTCATATAATTATTAATTAGGTAACCATAGAGAATATGTAGAATGATCACATTGACATATAGTATTTATCTCAATCAACACTAGTCATGATAAATAAAAAAATATTTGTCCAAAAACCCCCATCTAGGTGTTGATTTTTGTAGCTTCGGGCAAGTATTGTAACATGACCCTAGGTGTTGGGCATGTGGAAATCATCACAGTCATCACATTGTTGATACTGAGAGGGGGGTGAATCAATATCAAGTACAATTTAAATCCTTTTTTTCAACTTATACTTAAACCATTCAATTATATCCAATGAGCAATGAACAATAGTATAAGAGTTACACCAATACACCATGTACAATATATGATAAATAATTAATAGTTATTGTTCAAGGGAAGTAATGACTTCCAAAGGTAGCTAGAGCTTCCAAATGTAAAGGGAGGGATAAACCTCCAATAGGAATATACAATCCTACAATATCAAGAGATTTTTTAACTCTCCATCCTTGCCCCTTCCTTCCACCCAAGAATATATGAGAGATAATAAAACTTTACATTAAATCATCACCATCAACCAACCATCACATAGAACCTAATAATGTTTCATGAGACTTCTTCAATTTATGAAATTCTTCCATTCTTGAAATACTCTAATCCTGTATATAATATTACTCAATTTATTCTCTGAAACTTCTCCAAGTTTCACTCCTTGAATCCTCCCCAAAAGGAAGTTATAGAGAGAATGGTAGACCTTGTTCAATTTTGGTTTATTCAGGAGAGAGAACTTGTACAGAATGCCCCACACTCAATATTTAACATCAAATTCGCAAAATTGCACACACAAAACTAAAGTCCGTACTCTTTCCAATGAAATTGGTCCCACTTCATTTGGATTCTCTATGAATAAGTTATGATTGTTTTCCCCGAAACATTTGTTTATGACTAGCTTCAGGACTAGTCAAAACCCTATCTTCCATATAGTGTACCTCCATAATTGTAGCGAATAAAGAGATGAAACTTTTACCATAGGTACCTTGATATGTATTCTCAATACCATAGCAATTTTACCATCTGAATCATTCTATAAAAAACGTTATAGATAAAATGGTAAGATGACCTATAAATAACATACCTTAGAACACATCACCAAAAGACTTCATCCTCCTTTGAAATCCAGCCTTCTTTTCTTCTGATTTCCTCTGAAATTCGACTTGTGTATCAAATGAATGTATAATGATATTTATTTATACCATTTATGTCACTTCCTTTTAACATTAGGGCCGACCTGACACTTTCTTATTTTGTATTTCTTTTCTTTAATTATCTTCAGGGCCTACATGTACTTCCTTCTTCAATTTATTTTGTCATCTTCAAAAATTCATTTCTCCTCAACCATGAGGATCCATGTGATGTGCCACCTACCACCGGAAACAACATGATGTATACTATATATCCATGGGTTTTTTTTTTGCATGTACATTGTCCTTCATGTCCAAATACCTTCATCAATATTGTGGCCCAAAACCAATGACTAGGGTTGACATCAATTACAACAACCAATATTCCAACAATATCCCCCCTTTCCATTGATGGCAACACTCATGCTCCCCCTATCATCATGATCCAAATTTCTCTCCCCCTTTGACATCAATGGAAAAGGGTAGGTCTGTTTCCCCTAAGTTTAATGAAAAAAGGTAACTCTCTTCTTTGGGGTTGCTCCCCCTGAACATGTGGCACTCAATAATACTTCATCCTTATTTTTGGTCTTTGGGACTTTCTCTTCCTTAGAATAATTTTGTGTGGCTTTTTTCTTCTCTCTCTTCTTCATGTATAGGATGTATATGTTGTTCGGTCTTCTTGTTGCAGTTGCAACCAATATTCCTGAGTTATTTCTTCCAATTTTACATTTTAGGGAGTCAAACATAAGAGTGTATCCTTGATCACACATTTTACTAACACTAAGTAGATTATGCTTCAAGTATTCAACTAATAGGACATTTTTTTCTTTTACATTTTTTCTTCCAAGATCTACTACACCTTCTCCAAGTACTTTGGGAGATGAATCATCTCCAAATGCAACATTTCCACCCTTTCTCTTCAAGCTGATGAATTTGTCTTGATCCCCGATCATGTGTGAAGAACATCCATTGTCTATGTACCATTCATCCTCTTCTTTACATTCTTCAACAATTAATGCTATTCAACAATATTCATTGTTTGGAATCTCTTTCCTTCTCCATTTTGTGGTTGTCATAGGGACATCTTCATTCATATATCTGCAATCTCGTGCTTTGTGACCAAGATAATTACATTTGTAGCATACAATATTTTTTTCTATCAATGGGGAAAATGAATTATAACTTATTTTGACAAATCCATGATTATTTCCATATATTCTATTTACACCATTCATGTTTCTTTCTTATTTGTTCCTTTTATTGATTCTGCAATTAATTTCCTTATGTCCAAAAATTTTGCAAGTATAACAATGACTAAGAAAGAAATTTTTATACCTTGAAGTAAGTGGCCTTCTTTGTGATGTAATCCATCGAGGTTCATGATCTACTCTTATGTAGTTTCCTTCATACTGATTGAAGCTTCTTTCATTCCCGAAGGTAGGATGTCTTCTTGGATATTCATCTCTTTTGTAATCATTTCTTCTTTCTAGTATCCCGGTCCAATTCTCGTCAACTGTCTGTGTAGCTCTTTCTTCAACCTTTTTGTTGGTATTTGCATCTTCTTTGTATTAAGTTTAACCCATGCATCCAATATGTGTTAAGTCTTTTGGCACTTGAGAGTTTCTTAAGCTCTTCCTCAATGAGACAACTTCTTGTTCAAGTTTCTCACAATCTTCTTCTTTATTCATCATTTGGGCATTCCTTACTTCTCCTATTCTTCTTTCTTCTTCGAGTAGATTTTTCAAGGAAATGTTTTCTTCTCTTAGTTTCTCAAAGTCTTCTAATTGTTTATTCAATCTTACAACTATATTTTCACAACTACCCAATTCACTTCTTAGTTTTCTATGTGTGTCTTTGAGCTTGTTATTTTCAATCTCAACAGGCTTCAATTTTTTAAGATTCTCATCTTCTTGTTGAATAATTTTTGCTTCATTATTTTCTTCTTCTCCATCGGAATTTTCTTCTTCAGTGTCATTCCTTTCAATCCTTCGATGAGTACATTCAAATTCAACATGTCCTACTCCTTCACAATTAAAGAAAAATCATTGACCTCTATTTGCTTCTTTGAACTCTGAGATGTTGTAATTTTCTTCAACTTCTTCTTCTTTTTCTTATTCCCTTGCATAAAGGTCTTTTATCTTGTCCCAAATCTCTTTTGATGATGCACATAATCCCACCTTGGATTTCACTAAATCTGTCAATCCATCCAGGATGGTATCTATTGCCAATTTGTTGTTCTTTTTTTCTTCCTTTTGAGCTTGAGTCTTTGGTTTCTTCAAAGCATTGTGTCTTGAAGAAACTGAGAACCAAACATCTGCCCCAAGATATTTCAAGTAAGTTTCCATTCTATTACTCCAATATTCAAAATTCCATCAAATGTTGGAATCCCATTTGGAATTTTGTCTTCCATTTCTTCTTAGGATCTTCCTTCCAATGGTTAAACTGTATTGAAGGTAACCATCTCTGATACCAATTGTTGATATTGAGAGGGGGGTGAATCAGTATCAAGTATAATTTAAAGTCATTTTTTCAACTTATAATTAAACCATTCAATTATATCCAATTAGAAATGAACAATAGTGTAAGATTTACACCAATACACCATGCACAATATATTAGAAATAATTAATAGTTATTGTTCAAGGGAAGTAATGACTTCCAAAGGTAGCTACAACTTCAAAATGTAAAGGGAGGGATAAACCTCCAAGAGGAAGATACAATCCTCCAATATCAACAGAGGTTTGAACTCTCCATCCTTGCCCCTTCCTTCCACCCAAGAATATATGAGAGATAATCAAAATTTACATTAAATCATCACCATCAACCAACCATCACATAGAACCTGATAATGCTTCATGAGACTTCTTCAATTTCTGTAATTCTTCAATTCTTGGAACACTCTGATCCTGTAGATAATATTACTCAATGTATTCTCTTAAACTTCTCCAAGTTTCACTCCTTGAATCCTCCCCAAAAAGACGTTATAGAGAGAATGATAGACCTTGTTCAATTATGGTTTATTCAGGAGAGATAACTTGTACAGATTGCCCTGCGCTCAATATTTAATATCATATTTGGAAACTCCCACAAAAGAAACTAAAGTCCGTACTCTTTCCAATGAAATTGGTCCCACTTCATTTGGATTCTCTATGAATAAGTTATGATTGTTTACCCGGAACACATGTTTATGATTAGCTTTGAGACTAGTCAAAAACCTTATCTTCCATAGAGTGTATCTCCATAATTATAGTGAATCAAGAGCTGAGACTTTTACCACAGGTACCTTGATATGTCTTCACAATACCATAGCAATTTCATCATCTGAATCATTCTAGAAAAAAGTTATAGAAAAAATTGTAAGATGACTTGTAAATAACATATCTTAGAACACATCACCAAAAGACTTCATCTTCCCTTGAAAACCAACCTTATTTTCTTATGATTTCCTCTCAAATTCGACTTGTGTATCAAATGAATGTATAATGATATTAATTTATACCATTTATGTCACTTAATTTTAACATTAGGGCCGACCTCACACTTTCTTATTTTGTAATTCTTTTCTTTAATTATCTTCAGGGCCTACATGTACTTCCTTCTTCAATTCACTTTGTCATCTTCAAAAATTCATTTATCCTCAACCATGAGGATCCACGTGACATGCCACCTACCACCAGAAACAACATGATGTATATTATCCATCCATGGGTTTTTTTTATGCATGTACATTGTCCTTCATGTCCAAATACCTTCATCAATCTTGCGGTCCAAAACCAATGACTAGGGTTGACATCAATGACAACAACCAATCTTCCAACACACATCACACTTTTAGTTTGGTGAAAACCCCCTTGGATTTGAGTGGGGGATTCATGGGTTTTGTGATGGGATTTGTGGGCTTGTGTTGAGCCTTCAAACCCACAAGTAAAATCCTAATTTGATGTTGACTTTTGCAGGAGCTTCTATGTTGACCCCTAGGACTTGTATATAAAGGAGAGATGTCATTGTGACATTAGAAAATCACATTGTGGAAGAATGGATTTGGCATAAGTAAGTTTGCACTTGTGTCAAGGAGGATTGGTGATCTCAGCTAGGAAAGTATGCAAGGTGGCGAATTTGGACTAGGATAAAGAAGGTGGAAAAGAGTGAAGTGTATGGAGGTGACCATACCATTTTTTTGTACTCATACACGGTTTGCAGATAGGTGAAGTGTGTAGATACACGGGTTGCAAAAGAACAAATCGTGTATATTTTTTATGTGATTTGCAGTGGAGAAAATAGTGTATGTCTGTGAGTTGTCAGTTGGTGAACCAAATATCTGAGTTTCTAGGAAGGTACAGATCTGTACAAGATGACAAGTGATATCAGTAGGTCATACAAGTGGTCTACAACATATTTGTGTGTAGAGGAGATTCCCATGGATATTGTTAAGGTTTGGTTTTCTGATTTCTATGGTTATTGGAGAACAAGGTTGTTCTTTGTTTTGGTGACTTTGGAAGAAAAGGTTGTCCTCATATTTTGATGATATTGTATTGGTTGGGAGAGATGGTTTTTCCCTCTAGATTTATGATGTTAACAATATTATAGAACTAAAGTTGTGTCTTATCTATATTGATGATGATTCATCTCTGATCTTTGTGTTTCCATTGCATATGTTTGCAGTCAATAATTTTCAGTGTAGAATTGTCCAGTGATAAAAACTAGGGTGTTATTGTTGGTTCACTAGGAGTTGTGGGTTATTACAGCTCGGTGGTGTGGTAGGTTTGGAGTTCTAGTTTATTGGAGGAAATATTAAATCACAACAATATGTTGTGTGGCATATTTCCAACCCTATGGATGGAATTTTAGTGACTTTTCATAATGAGTTGTGATGGGTACATCTCAGATGCTTTGGCATAGACAAGATAGTTTTGTATGTATCACAAGTTGATGAGATAGAGTATTCATTGGGCCAGAGAGTTGCACATTGTCAAGGTACGATGATATATGAGGTATCTGATCTAGGAGGATGAGCACACTGCAAACATGATTTGCAAAGGTATAGAGTGGACTAGACTAAGTTTCCATCTGTAGCTTGGGATTATTCAGATGAGGACATAGGATTAGTGGTATCATGTGCAAACACAGAGAGTTTTTTGGTGACTCGAATAATGGAATTTGGGAGAGGTTAATTGTATGTTCGTGAATTAGGGAAGGAGGATTCTTTCCATGGAGGATTGCATGGTTCTTATACAATGAGAACCACCGGCACATGAAAAGGGAATAGGAATTGTTCATTATTTTCACAGTGTCTAACTCGGGTATGTACAAAGATCTTGGTAGGAGGACCAGACATGTAGTACAAGGATTTGGAGAAGTGGTATTTTGGATGGAATTAGGGGGGGTGTTGTGAGTGGAAAATGTGGTATGGGTGCCAGGAGTGTGTTCTCAATAATGAGGATTGAGGAGCAGGACTATGTAGTGTTTTTCTGAGATGGATAGGTGTTATTGGATGTTGAGTTGGTATTCCCAAGTTTTGGGAACCTTTTGTGTAGGGGATTTGTGCACGAAAGATGTTTCCAGGGTTTGATATGATATGGATTTCTTGTATTCAGGAGGAGACTCGGTTGGTTTCCAGGGAGGATATAGATGGTTTGAGTGTCATGACTATGGTAATTTTCCTTCACAATGTCCACATCGGAGGGGAAGGGGAAGAAGGAAGAAGGCATCAACAATAGAGTTTGATGAGGTTGCAGACAGGTTCCATAGGGAGTTCTTGTTGGTATCTTCCCTTTTAAGTACAGTCTCCAACAAGGGGACTTAGTTGGTGTATAACAGAGCATATTTCCATATGATAGGTGCTAGAGAGTTGTTTGAAACTTTCACAGAGACTGGCTCAGACTTATGTGTGGAGATTGGCACAAGATTCAAGCATTCAGTACAAGGATTTGGTACAGTATCATTCTGACTGAAGTCAGGAGAGGTTTTAAGGGTGTCAAATGTGTTGTGGGTTCTATAACTCAAGAGTGTTCTCTCAGTCTCAAATATTGATAGAAATGGGTACCACATATTATTTTGAGTTAGACAGGTATTTTCTATGCCCAAAGGATCTAGCTTTGTATCAGTAGTGATTCTTGGTGTTAGAGAGGGCCAGATTATGTGTGTTGTGACCAACATCAGTAGATATATAGATGAGGTTTAGGTAGATCCACCAGTGGTGAGGCAGGTGGATCCACCAGTAGAACATGTACATAGGGAGCAAGTAGATCCACAAGTGGTGAGGTAGGTGTCCCCACCAATAATACCATCTCAAAGGGAGCTAGAGTTTAGAGGGAGTCAACCATCAAGATATATTAGGGATGAGCAGACTCCTTGTAATATTCCAAATATAAAAAAGTATGCAGAATAGAAACAAATAGCTAGAAATGGCAGATGAAAAACAATATAACCAGAACAACAACACAATAATACCAAAATGATACCAGAATAACACCAAAAAGAGAACTTTGATCACTGATATCAATGGTCAGTTGTCTCTTTGAGGGGGAAACCTCCAACAGAGAAGATCTCTATTACAATAATATCCAAGACAAAGTTCTCATACCCTCGAATCCTATTTATACTAAATATGTCTATCAAAAGAACCATATAGAGGAAGATCCTTCTAGAAGAAGAAGCTTCTATTAGGTCTTCGTACATTGGAATTATTCTTCCTTATTGTTAGGTCTTATTAATATTGACCTTTATTACATTAGAATAGATTATTCTACTTATGTGAGGGGTTAGGTCCCTAACATGTCCTACCCCTTAAAAACAGCCTTGTCCTCAAGGCTTGAGATGTGGAAATTGTTGCAGAATGGTAATTGGTTCCCAAGTGGCATCTATCAGATTTGTATATTTCCAATGGATTAACACTTCCTTGATGGTTTGTTTATGCAGACAATGCTCACGTTGGTCCAAAATTTCTTGTGGTTGTATCCAAATGGAGCCTTCTTCATCCAACTCAGGAAGGTTGGTTTGAGTTTGAAACTTGGTTCCAATCACCTTCTTTAAGAAGGAAACATGAAAAATAGGATGGAGCTTAGAATGATTAGGAAAATCTAACTGATAGGCCACCTATCCCACATTCTTTAGAATGGTATAAGGACCATAAAATTTGGGCGCCAGTTTCTGACAATGGTCAGCCTTGAGGGAATTTTTCTTGTAAGGTTGCATTCGAAGAAACACCTGATCCCCCTCTACAAATTGACATTCAGAGCGACCTTGATCTGCTTGTTGCTTCATGCGATTCTAGGCCATGAACAAATTCTCTTTGAGTTTACAGAGAATAGCCTCTCGAACTATAAGCATTTGGTCAACTGCCTGGACCTTCGAGACACCTAGAAAATATGAGAGAAATAAAGGTGGATTTTGTCCATATACCACTTAAAAAGGATTCATGTGGGTAGTTGTATGGTATGAAGTGTTGTACCACCATTCAGCTAGTGGTAACCATTGAGCCCACTAATTTTTCCTTTCTTAGTCAAAACACCTCAAATATGTTTCCAAACACTTGTTGAAAACTTCAGTTTGACCATCAATCTGGGGATGATAAGTTGTGTTGAGATGCAATTGGTGCCTTGTAGATTGAATATTTCTTTTGCAAAAATTGCTGGTGAAATTTGGGTCATGATAATGTTGACGGGAGAAATTGACCGTCCGTCAACTAAGAGAGTGGAACCGGTCCGGGGTTGTCTAATAACCCAAGCCATTTGGAATGAACCACCCTGACGGGTTTAGCGACTCTGTTAGCCGATCTAAGCTCCTAGGAAAACCAAAGAGAAAACTAATCTAAACTAACTAATCTAACTAAAACTAAACAAACTAACTAAAACTAAATAAAACAAACAAACTAATCTACTATTTCTATATATACAAACTACTAACTGAAATATAACTTATTCACAAAATATACAATATCTACAAAAATACAGATTTAAATAAAACCTAGAAAACTCATTTGCTTTCTTCCCTAAGACAGAGAAAGATATTTTTGTTGATTTTTTATTTTATGAACAAGAAATAAAACTTACTGAAATTAAACAATCTAATATACTAACTACACATATATCTAACTAAAATACTAACAAATATACTAAACACATAAACAACAAATTGACCTAGAAAGCTCCAGATTTGTCCTGTGTATGATGATTGTACCAGCAGATCGGAGGAAGGAAACTTGCACCGAATAATCCAGAAGCTTCTCGTAAACGATAGCTGCAATGCTCTTTGAGTTTGTTTATAGGAAAAACAAGACATAAAAGATCATAACAATTATATGATTTATAAATCTCTGCAATAAGGGAAACCTATTATGCAAAAACTTATACTTAATAATTCAACTTATGAAGAAGAGAAATCTGTCATTCACAAACTGAATCAAGTAATTGCTATGTTTTTTAAACACTGGAAGAAATCAGATATGAATTATATTGATTAAATTATATCATTTGCAAAATACTAAGATAGCTAAAGTAGTCATTAACCAAATGCAAATAGATACACAAGAACATGAAACAAAATATTGATATTATGAAAAGCTAAAGCTGTAGCAGAACATCAAATTCTGTCTCAGTCTGTATTAAAATTCCATATCCGTGTTCTCCCACGAATGAGGATGGTGTTATTACAAAAATAATCAGTATTTATAAGTTTTTCCATATGGTAAAACCTCCCTGTGGAAGTTATCAAACTGTTTACATAATCTGGGAAAATATTCCCAAGATCAACTAAACTAGGAAACTAAAATGAAAATAAACCATCCAAATATCCTCTAAATTGTCCATCAAATCCCATGCAATTCGAGTTCACCTGAAAAGGATCCAAAATAGACAAGTTAGAAGACTCTTTTATCAAGAAAATGGAAAGAATTAAATTCTATAGACTAGCTACAGAATCATCTGATTCTGTAGCTAGTCTAAAATAAGATATAGAATTAGAATTGAAATTAAATGAAATCTTTTAAGAAATTCCATTCAATTTACATCCAACCATCATTTGAAAATGAATCATGAATTGAAATTGATATTCTATTATGAACTCAAACAGGATCCACTTCATTAACCAAATACAAAGATAGCAATACTCTGTTTCGATTATAGTCATAAATCGGGTAGACAGAATCAAAACTGAACAGTTTTGAAAATCATTTCATATCCAATTTGAAAGTAATGCAATCAAACAAATCGCAGGCAAACGTTGTGTTTTCCCAACAACAAAAGATATGATCAGATCGAAACAAAACCATTTTAAAATTATTATAGTTGTCATGACATCAAACGATTCACGCCATAAGCAGATTAATTCAAACATGTGCTAGAATCAACTCATATAAAATTGTAACCAGATCAATTTGACTTTGATCACAATCATAATAGAATCGACAATGTGATAATTGGTTATTGCAAAATGGGAAAATAAACTTGACTGGTATCGAACAAAATCATTAATTTCAAACAAATCATGACTGAGTTTAACATAAAAATAAATCGTGAATCCGGGTATAACCAATCTCGTTCTATAAATCAAAATCAAACAGAGAATCCATTCCAATACAAATCCAACTCATAACATGGTTGAACTAACAGTACTTCAATCAATGTGAATTAACCGGCTGGGGTACAGCATAATCGTTAAGTATCAAATCCATCCCATGATTTGGGCGTGTTTGTACTGGCTTAAAATAAAAAGAAATGTTTCTGAAGAAACAGAGTCACATTGGAAACGATCTGAGTTGTATTCATGTTGCTTGAAGGTCACATGGCACGGTAAAACCATAACAATTAACCTCATCAAAATTGTTTCCAATCATAGCGTATGAATTATAACGAAATCGAATCGAAATGTGATCATATTCTAAATTGAGTATGAGAAACATTTCTTGTCTAGGATAGATACAAACAAATTCGATTGACAGCGAAGCATCCATTTTAACTCAATAAAACAAATCAAATCCATACGAAGATCAATCAAATCGATGAAAATCTAAGAGAGACTAAACTGGGAATGATCAAAAAAATGAAATTCCATTTACTCAAAGCAAAGCTATATATAGAATGCACGCAATGTAACAGAGCCATTCAATGATGTGAACAGAGTTGTTTGAAACTGAAACCAAATCGTTATATAAACCTAGATTATTTACAAAAACAAATGATATCAAAACATACCTGTGTAACGACGAGGCTGCTCAATTATGACAGCTTGGAATTTACAACAGTCGTGGTTGATTCCACATTTTTAAACAGGATGGAGCCAGTTATCTTTTGTTTCTTATCTGTCGCTTGTAACTTGGCCTTTTGACTGGTTAGGATTGCAATCTGGTCTTCCAATGACTGAGTCTTTGACTAGAGTATTGGAACATCATTATAATATCGCTCTAACCATTAATTGAATTGATCACAGGGTGACAGAGCAGGAGAGGGTTTGGGCAAATGACCGAGGCTTTCACAAGGCAACTTAATTCTTGGGTAGTTAGGGTCGTCCTTTAGGCAGGGGGGTAGGTTTGATACAAAATCATACGAGGGTTCGGCACACAAACCTTGTGAATAGGGGTATTCTCTAGCCAAGAAACACTCCACTTTCGAATCAGAGTCCTCACTCAACACGATAGGGTTTGGCTCGACAGGGGGTTTTGGCTTGTTCCTTGCCATTCTTTAACATTTGCAGTGAGGTTGGGCTTGGGATTTTTTATCACAGGATTCTTAATGGCCTCTGCACTCTTAATCACAGTGTCGGGTAAGTCGATAGGAGGGTCAGTCGAGGGTTTAGGCAGAAGGACATGGTAGGGCACCGGGGTTACAACCTTGACCTCACTCACCATAGGTTTGTCAACCTGTGTAGGGTTCGGATCCTTGAAACCATTCCGAGCAACTAAATTGCTCCAACTATCCTCGTGCAGACTCAAATGACAGACAACGATAAGCTTAACAAGCCCATAATGAAAAAGGCTACTGTCAGCCTGGTGTCTTTTGTACTTCTTCGACATTTTAAACAGGCTACGACGCAAATAATAGGGCATATTGAGAGAGTATCCCATAAAAACCATAAGAAAACACAGGTGGTGGAGGAAAACAAGTCCATATCAACCTTCACAGGTCACGAACTATTTGATTATCATTAATAAATCATGCCAATGTGGTTTGAGCTTAGATACGGGCATACCTCTATCACAGGAGGTGATTTTGCGTGATTGAAACAACAATGTCCACGAAACTTCCTTGACCTTGCAATTCTTAAACCAACGTTGTCCAGAGGTAGATAACCCCATAGCCAAGCTGATCAACTATTCATCAATCTCTAACTGTACATAACCTACTTTGGCTCGACAGCCATCGAAGGTCATGGAAAACTGTCGGGCTACGCAAAGGTTAAAACCCTCGAAATGTTTCACAAAGGTAAGCCATCCACTGTCTGCCAAATCTTGGCGGGCATTTTCAAACATCAACAGGGCCTGGTTACCATTGGGTTCAACTCACACGACTGGTGCCATGGAGCTGAATGCATGGTAAGGGAAGGGTCTGAATTCATCAACACACAGTAACAGAGCTACCTGAACCAACAACAATGAATCGAGCCAAAAGGGGTAAGCATAAATGCGCGCATGCGAAGGTGGTGGATTATGCCATGCATAATATTCATTACCTAAGTACAACCGCCACATTTCATAGTTGTTCACTCCATAATTAAACATTAAGTCATGTGTACAACCAATCAAAATGGAATGTGCATACCAATATGCGCCATTTATACCATAACGTTTAAAAATCCGACATGTAAATCAAAACATAATATCAAATATGCGGCAATGTAAAAAATCAAAGTGCCAAACGAATTCATATAGTCGACAAGCCAAATTTATGAAAATATTAGCATAAGGATTATATCATATATATATAAACAAAAATAAATCATAACCCCTATGCATTAGGCAAGTCATAAAATGCAAACCCAAAGGCTCAATGCCTTACAAACTCAATAAAATCAAGGTATGCAATCAATATAAAAATGTCCAATGAGCATAGTTTGAAAGTTCTTTCAGCCACATAATGATAAACAAAAGGTAAGTTCAATAGAAAATATCGATAAAAAGATCATGACAGTTCAGATAGTGATCGAAATGTGACCTCGAAAGGAGAATTTTTCACGCTTACAGTCGTGAAAACTTAACGAAGACAAATGTGTAAATGTCGCAGGAAATGAAAGTGTCGTCTATGCGACGAAAAACTTGATGTTCACAAGACATAGGTGTAGGCATATTATAGGATAATAAAAAAGTGAATTGGCTGCCAACAATGGCGACACACTGGAAGAAGCAGTTATCTCTGTAAAAGTAATAAATTCAGATTAGGACAGCCAAGAAAATTTCAACTCAAAAATAACAACCAGAAAGTTGTTCAAACATCATCATTAATCATTTTTTCAAGCAGTGTTTTAAAAGATGAAAACCAATAACAGTCTTAAGATCAGCAAGTCACGATATTAAAGATAAAATATTCAATATTGTTGGCATGGCCACTGCTTCCAGCAGGCATCCATAGCCTCGACAGGGTTTCCATTCAACCTACTCTGACATATGTATCCTGTCAAGAAGTTCTAGAACAGAATAAAGGACATTAAAGAGGTTTCTTATTTTTTTTTCAGATTTTCATGTACCCGACATTGCTTCACTGCCAGCAGGCCTGTTCAGTACCCCGGTGAAGTTATCTTGGCGCCATGCTTGCATTTACCCGCTGCCAACAGACTTGTTCAGTATCCCAGCGGGTTTACAAGCACTTCCCACAACTCTTCTTAATAATTTTATTTTGTTTTTCTTTTGTAGATAGTTGACCGGGGTGACGTTGAAAGTCTTGATATTTTAGCATATTTTTTTAGACCTCATCAGAATTTTTTAGCACTGTAATTTATTTATCTCCAGAGATGTTTTATTTATAAAACAACTTTCTATGACAGGGAGACGTCTTTTGAGTCATTCCCTTACGAAAAAGCGACAGCATAAAAAGATAATAGATGATCATGACCAGCTTTGCTCAAAGATTGAAATCAGTAAACTTCTTTCAAACAACAAGATTTTCAAACATAGATATCAATTTTAGAGATATACCATTGATGTTTGTACAAATTTTCAGAAGTTATTTCAACGAAGAAATTTTTTCTATTGTCTTTGTCTGAATAGCTCAGTGTACAGGTATGTGTATGTCCAAAAAACACAAACTGATCAATTCAAATCAAAATCAAAAAACAGAAATCAAACGAAAACGCAACAAAAGAAAAAATATATACATAATATACAAGGGTAGTTATCAAGCAAAGTATCTCTTCAGGGCTTGGCCATTCACTGGATAGGTGTCAAGCTGCCCTTCAAGATTCTGCAATCTAAAGGAACTAGGACCCAACTTTTCAGAAATTAGAAATGGCCCAAGCCATAAGTTTTGAAATTTTGTGTGCTCGCCCTTTCCTTCGTGTGGTTTGTCCCATTTTAAAACGAGATCGCCTACTTCAAAATTCCTATTAGAAGAAGAATTAGAATTGAACCATCTTTTAATCAATTGTTGATGTTGATCTAACTTACGCTTAGCTTGGGCTCTTACTTCTTCCAACTTCATCAAAGCGTTAATTCGGCTTTCTAAAGGGGGACAATCTTCTTCTTGGACTTTTTGTGACAACTGAAGCGAAGGAAG
>ML777171.1:1257831-1268781 GCA_009831015.1 Picea engelmannii | reverse complement strand
CATCTTGAATGTATTTAGATAATAAAATCAAGCCATGATCAGATCTGTACCAAATAACTGATAATAGAAACCTGTGAAACAAAAAGAAACCTAAATTAATAACCTAAAAATTGTGAATAAAACAAAATCTAGAACAATAAAATCAGAAATGAATTTAAACTAACTATAAGTTCTAAACAAACATTGTTTATAATTTATTTTCAAATGTGATCTTAAAATTCTAGAAGCTTCAAGTTAATGGAAAAGAGAAAAATATTAATTTTGGTTTTTTACAAAATCAAACAAATGATAAATAATTCTTTTTTTATTATTATTATTATTATTTTGAAATGAGATGCAAAATGAAAAAATGATTTAATTAATTAATATCACCAAATGATTTTATGAAAATGAGAAATCAACCAAGATATTATTTGATGAAGTATTGAACCCATTATTCAAAATAGTCAAACTTGTTAATGAGCAAAAGAAAGAACACATAATCATAATTTAAACGAAAGTAAACAGTTGATAAAAATTAATGTTTTGTTTAAATTGAGATTTCTATGCTCGTTTCTAAATTTTGACATATACTCTTGTAATGAATGTCTCATATTATAGTGAATGTCTTAAGTTTGTCTCAAATAAATCCAAGGTGTGAAACTATTTGAAAAGGTTGATTCTGTAGATCATTATAATTATTAAGATTCTAATGGGGGCCCTTCAAATTTTGTAAAATTTAGGGGGAGTTCTTGGGGCCCAACAATTGGTAACTATGTTGGACTCTAATTCATACAATAATAAAAGGATACATATCATTGATGCAAAATCCACTACTATTGTCACGATCAAAACAATCCAACCAGAAGAACCAAAGGATCATGAGGAGGGGGGCGCTTCTTCCATTCACATATGTGGGTGAAGGGGACCTCGATGCATTTTATTGTTGATAGAAGAATCCAAAAGAAATTCATCTCAGTAGAGGTCTTAAAGCAGTTGGATTTGGCGACAACACCACACCTACATCCATACAACATCGGATGGCTTTGTCGAGGGCGAGACCTTCGTGTCATCCAGCAATGTTTCCTATCAAATGGCATCAATCCTTCAAGGATGAGGTATTGTGTGATGTTTTCCCATCGAAAGTATATGGTGTTCTATTAGGCCAGCCATATATATGGAAGTGTCATTATGTTTATGAGTCTCGACCCCGTAGCATCATTATTACTCTGGGGGGTCAACTCTGTAGGATACCAGAGGTAGTCCTAACTACTATCCCGACAAAACAGTGTCGCAAATTAATCTCTCATACCACAAAGTTTAGCCTCTTCACAATCTGGTCATAAGGTGAACATAATGACATTACAACCACTACATCCTTGGCCCAATACCTTTCTATTCAGTAGAATCATATTGTAGAAGAGCACAAAAATATTGTTGTGCCACCTACGTGGGTGCCTCCACACTACCCAATCCAGCAAATTTACAACATAGCCCTTCATACTCCTCATATCACATCTTCACTAATAGAGTCCTCCCACACTTGGTAAAATCATGTATCTATATCAAGTGAATGGATCCAACCCCTCCAGAAATAGGCTCATAACAACATTCAACAAGCTAAAAAGGACAACTTCTTCAGCAAGGCAAGCAGTTCACTAAGGTTCAGATTCGGAAAAATCTTCCCCATCTTCCATGGTAACTTGATGCAATGGATAGCATTGCTTCCTAAGGGGGGAAGAATGATCCAGGTGAAAATTGATGGCCATCCACCTATTCCACTGGCTCAAAACAGGGGTTTCCACCTTGACAATTTTTCTACAGTTTTTCGGGTCCTAAACTTTCAGGTTCGTTTTGAGGCACTAAACAGCATTTTTCAGGCATGGCACAGTCACATTATAAGATATAGATAGAGTGTGATGGTAACATGTGTATTCCTAAGATATACCTTTCCAACATGCTATCGTGTGCCCAAAACAAAGATCATATGCAAAAGTTAGGCCCTTGGGAAGTTGACATATCAACGAGCCCCATCAGGGCCCGCAAACCTTTTGGAGTTTCATCTTCCAGGGTTAGGTTTTTTTGTTTTCTTTATGTTCAAAAGGTATTTGAGAGCCTCATTGTATACATTATCATATTCTTATGAATGAGTGTTGCATTCACATCTCTTCTGAGAGATAAGTTGTCACCATTCTAGCGAGTTCTATCACTTTGTATTTTTACAGTTTCTGTACATTTCTATCATTAATAAAAATTGTGCATCAATGTATCTATGTGTTTCTGGAAATATATCTGTGTATTTATTTATTGTATTTCCACCTTCATTTTGTTCTAAAAATAATATGGATCATGGAGTGTGGTGAGAATATATTTCTCACTAAGAGGGAGTGTTGATTTTTGTAGCTTCGGGTAGGTATTCTCACATGACCCTAATTGTTGGGCATGTGGAAATAATCATGGGCATCACATCACACTTTTGTTTTGGCGAAAACTCCCTTGTATTTGAGTGGGGGTTTCATGGGTTTTGTGATGGGATTTACGGGCTTGTGTTGGGGCTTCACACCCACAAGGAAAATCCTAATTTGATATTGACTTGTGGAGAGGCTTTTATGTTGACCCCTAGGACTTGTATATAAAGGAGAGATGTCATTGTGAAATTAGATCATCACATTTTGGAAGAATGGAGTTGACATAACTAATTCTGCACTTGCATCAAGGAGAATTGGTGATCTCAACTAGGAAAGTCTGCAAGGTGGGGAATCTAGCCTAGGAGAAAGAAGGTGGAAGAGAGTGAAGTGTATCGATGTGACTGTACCAGTTTTTTGTACTCATACATAGTTTGCAGACAGGAGAAATGTGTATATATGTGTTTTTCAGAAGGACAAATCGTTTATAGAGTATACGCGATTTGCAGTGGGAAAAAAAACATATGTTTGCAGGTTTTCAGTTGGTGAATCGTGTATCTATGTTTTGGGGCAGATACAAATCTATATCGGCTGACAGGTGAAATTAGCAGGTCATAAAAGTGGTCTACATATGATTCACGTGCAGAGGATATTCCCAGGGATATTACTGATGTTTGGTTTTTTTATTTGTATGGTTATTGGAGAAAAAGGTTGTTCAATTTTGGTGACTTTGGAGGACAAGGTTATCCTCATATTTTGGTGATATTGTATTGGTTGGGAGGGCTAGTTTTTCCCTCTAGATATTTGATGTTAACAAGATTACATCACTGAAATTGTTTCTTGTGTATATATGATTCATCTCTGATCTTTGTGTTTTCGCTGCATATGTTTTCAATCAATAATTTTCAGTGTAGAATTTTTCAGTGATAACAGCTAGGGTTTTATTATTGGTTCACTAGGAAGCAATTTTTCAGATCTTAAAAATAGTCACATAGATTGCATTTGAAAATTGACATTAGTATATTCATTTGTCTAATTTAAGCTAGTCAACCTAGTCTTACTCATAAAGAAATTAATCAAATAGATAAGGAAAATCACGACGCGTGGTCTCTATATCCTCCCATGTAGCAAACCCTAGGTTGTATTGGTCCCATTGGACCTTAATTGTTTCAATTTCTTGGCTCCTAAGTTTACAAATCCTGTGGTCCAGTATACATAATTCTTCAACCATAATGGATCCCTCCTTGGAAACCTATAATTCCTCAAATTTCAACACATGGGATAGGTCATGTACATAATTCCTAATTATAAAAATGTGAAATACATTGTGCATATTTATTAGATGGGATGGAAGCTCAAACTTATAAGAAATTGGTATGATCCTTTCTAGGATCTTAAATAGTCCAGAAAAACTAGGGGATACCTTAATTCCCTTACCAAATTTGAAGGAACTCTTAGAGGGTTTGACTCTGACAAAAACCGTGTTACCTTCCTTATAGATTCTATCAGTTCTCTTAGCATATGCATAACTTTTTTGATGGTCCATGGATTCTTTAATCCTTTACTTAATGGAAACCATATATTCTTACATTTATCGGAGCATTCCTGGACCCAATATGGACCAATATTATAAATGATCCCAACTTAAAGGGGTGCGAAAAGGCCTTCTATATAGGACTTTATATGGAGCTTTATGAATGGAACTATGATAGTTATTGTTGTAGGAAAATTCCACCAAGGAAAGATACTTCTCCCACTATTTTTTTTGGTCCATGACACACATTCTCAACATACCCTCCACTATTATAATAACTCTCTATGTATTTCCATCAGCCTCGAGATGACAAGCAGTACTCAAGTTGAGTTTAGTACCCATAGAATTTAGGAGGCTTTGCTAAAACCTAGAAGTGAACCGTGAATCTCTATCAAATATGATTTTTTGAGGCACCCCATGCAGGTGAATCATTTCTTTTAGGAGAACCTGAGTGATGGTTGGTGCATGAAAGGTTCTCTTAAGTGGGATGAAGTGGGAAATTTTGGTTAGCTTGTCAACAACTACCATAATGTAGTCATGTCTTTGGGAGGTCATAGGAAAGCCTCCCACAAAATCCATTGAAACCATTTCCCACTTAGTTTAAAGTATATCCTAGGGTTGTAGCGGACCTGGAGGGTGGAAATGTTCTTCCTTAACCTTTTGAAATTCCAAACACCGAGCTACAAACTTTGTTATATCCTTTTTCATGTCTGCCAAAAAAATGACTTTTTTAGGTCAACGTGCATTTTCTTTACTCCTGGGTGTGTAGCAGAAGGGGTTTTGTGGGCTTCATCCATTATGAATCTCTTAAGATATTCATTCTTTGGCACATACATCTGACCCCAAAACCATACCAATCCATCAGTCTCTAAGGTTTATCCTTCCCATTTAGAACTCACAGTTACTCCCTCCTACAAGGAAGATTTTATTTGTTGGTAGAGGTAGTATTTTATAGGGAATCTTACAATCTAGACCCTTAAGTATACTTTTAGTGATAATAATGAATGATTTATGGGTCTTCTATTTAAAGAATCAACAACCTTGTTTTCCTTTCCCTTGATGTAGGATACCCTGAAATTGTATTCACTAAACAACTCACTCCAACATCATTGTCAGGAATTAAGGTCCTTCACGGTGAAAATTTTCTCAAGACTCTTGTGATCAGTTTTTAGCTCAAACTGATATTCCATTAGATAATGTCTCCATAGCTTCAAATCCATTACCGTTATAGCTATCTCTAGGTCATGAGTGACATAATTTATTTCATGGTTCCTAAGTTTACATGAAGTGTAAGCAATAACTCCTTCTTGCATTAAAATTGTGCCTAAACCCTATTTTGATGCATATGTGCATACAAAAAAGTCCTTGTTTAGGTCAAGCACTCTCTCAATTGGGGCAGATGTCAAGTGTCATTTTATCTCTATAAATTCTTCCTCACATTCATTTGTCCATTCAAATTTGTCACCTTTCTCTTGTAGGGTTGTGATGGAATGGGCGATTCAAGAGAATCCTTCCACAAATATTCTATAATACGCTACTAGTCACATAAAGTTGTGTACTTCCTTAGTATTTTTAGGAGAAATCCAATCAATATTTTCAATTTTACTACGGTCCACTGCAATACCTTCACCACTGATGGTATGTCCTAGATATTGGATTTCTTTTTGGTAGAAGGAACATTTATACAATTTCCCACATATCGTATGCTCTCTAAGGAATTAAAGTACCAGTCTTAGATGCTCTTGATGCTCTTGTTCATTTTGGGAGTAAATGAGGATTTCATCTAGGAATACTTGGACAAAAATGTCCAAATATTTATGGAATACACTATACATCAGGTTCATAAATGTTGCAAGTGTATTGGTCAACTCAAATGGTACTATAATAAATTCATAGTGACCAAAACTTGTTCTAAATTATGTCTTTTGTATGTCCTCCTTAATTCTTAGTTGGTGGTATTTCGACCACAAGTCAATATTGGAAAATATTGAAGCTCCTTTAGTTGATAAAAGAGGTCATCAATGCAAGGCATGAGATACCTATTTCTAGTGGTGGATTTGTTCGTATCATAGTAATCAATGCATATCCTAAGGGTTCCGTCCTTCTTCTTTACAAAGAACACTAGCATTCCCCACAGGGATACACTATGTCTGATCAATCCCTAGTCGAGAAGTTATTTGAGTTGCACACCTAACTCATTAAGTTATAAAACAGTCATTTGATAAGGTGTTTTAGATATGGGTTGTGTTCCAAATTTTAGGGAAATGGAGAAATCAAATTCTCGTACTGAGGTCAATCCTGGTAGCTCTTGGGGAAAAACACCTACAAATTCATAGAGTATTGGGTGTATCTTATCAGAGAGGTTTTCATCTTCACTGATCATCTCAAATGCATAAATATTAAACCCTTTCCTCATACACTTTTTAACCTTATGCGCTAAGATGAGGCATAATGTAATTTCTCACTTAATCCCCTCAATCACTACAAGATATTTTAGATCATTTTGGAAAAGATCCATCCTCTTGTATCAATCCACCAAGACTCAATGAGATTCAAGCTAGCACATTCCTATGATTAATTCCATAATTTCCTAGAGTCATACTATATAAGTTCATTTTTGAGACACAACCCCCAATGTTGAAAATACACTTATTTAATAGAGGGTACCTATAGATTGCTTAACATTGAATGCCATTTCTACCATCCTAAAGTTAGTTTGTTCATGAGTTATGAATCCACATATAATCAGAACAGAAGAGGAAATAAAACTATCAGTGGCACCATAATCAATTAACACAGAAAGAGGAATGTTTCTAATCATACTAGCGGACTCCACCATTGTGGCTAGGTGCTCGTCCTAGCAATGGGTTAAATTAGCATGAATCTGATGTTTAGCTTGGGATTTTTCTCATTTACCTTCTCATTTTCTAAGCCCTAGTTGGTACTTCAGGAAATTCCTCTGATAATGGGGACCCCCACATTCCCAACATTTCACTTGGCCCTGATTTCTCATTTGACCCCATCCTCAACCACTACCTCCTCTGCATCTACCTCTTGCTCCTCTTGAGTAGGGTTGACCCCCTTTTTCTTCTGGAGGTACCCCAGAAGTTACACTAGAATCCATATTTACATTGTTTGGTCTCCCGTGGAATCCATATTGATGCCCCCCAACTCTGATGGCCCTATATTTTGAGGGTTCTCTTAATGGTTCCACATACTTCTTTGATTGACATTTTATATCAATCATATTTTTTACCTACTTCTCCAAAATTGTTTTCACGACCATCGTGGTGGATTTCCACATGGAAACCTCAACTCAAACTAAAGGATCGATCCCATGCAGGAATCTTTCATCTTGTCATTTGTCATATACCATGTAGTCCACATGATGAACTAGTGTGTAGTACTCTTCTTCATAAGCTTCTATTGATCTGCCATTTTGTTTAACTGCATGGAAATTTCCTACTTGTTGGTTTTTGTATTCCTCTAAGAGGTACCTGGTTTTAAAATTTTCCTCAAACATAGGTAACTTGTAGGGGAGTGACTTGCAACTTATTCTCTTCATTTATCCACCATAATAGTGCTTCTCCTTCAAGAAGACTCGTTGCAATTTGTGCCTTTCCCCTATAGTGTATGACTTAAAACTGAGTGCCCTCTTAACACCTATCACCCAAGCCTCGGCTACTTGACCCCCATCCCGACTGGTGAACATGAGTAATTTGGATTTTTGAACCTCTTTCATAATATCTAGGGGTGCTCCTTTTTTCTCATCATTGGAAAGAAAGTCTCAGTCCTATATCTATTTCTAATCCAATTCTCTTTCATGAATCGAGACTTTTTTGGTTTTTTACCTTGGCTAGATGATCCATATGGATTTTGGTGGCCTCCCACCTATTCCAACTGGCTCATTTTGGCAGTTTTCCAGTTTGGCATTGTTTTCCCTAGTTTTCGAGTCCCTGACTTATGGGGTCGTTTTGAGTCCCTAAAGAGTGTTTTTTAGGGCTCACCACAATCAGTATGAAATTTGATAGATAGCAAAAAAATGTTTAGTCCTCAAATAGACCTTTCCAAAGGGATATAATGATCAGGGGATCAAATTTTGCTCAAAAATTCAAAGTTCTTGGAATCGCTTCAAACTGGACGAGAGCGTAGGCCTCGTCATTGCGAACCCAATGAAACTCATTTCATCTCAAATGAACGTCGCGAGTGATAGATATTGCAATATGTTCGTTAAGTCAAACAGGCAAAAAAATTTGATGCTGACTGTACAGTCCGTACAGGCTGACGTGGCAGATCCGTACGACCGTACGTGTGGTGATGTGGCAGTTATTTATTGGATGAAAGGTGGTCAAATGGGGAGTCGACACATGGCACTGTTTGGGAAAGTGATTGGGTGCCACGTGGACCAATCATGGGCTGCCATGTGGCACCCCAAGATTGGTTGATTGTTATATGTAAATGTATAGGAGTCTTTGGGGTTCAACCCTCGGACCTCCCCTCCACATTACGCCTTCACAAAGACTGTCCGACCAACGGACCATTGGTTGTTGCTTAACATGTATGTGAGTTTGATTATATTTAAAATCAAAGTTTGTAACCGTTGGTGGGGGGTCGGGCCGGGGCTTAGCCCCGACCCGCGGTCATTTGATTTCGCATATGCCCATACCATATATACTATGCACCTAACGGTTGGCGTGGGGTTTAAACCATAGCTCGTGGCCTTTGTATAGACCATGTGACCTTTGTATATGCTCACGGGATTTGTTTAAAAGTGGTTTCCACGGTTTAAAAACCAACCCGCCATGTGTCATTACTTTATTTGGTATTAAAACAAAGCCCTTTTTATTATAGCGCGAGGTCATGTTATGACCCATATGCCCGAGGTGCTAGGCGGTTAGGAGCTGGCACGCCCTTAACCGTCCTACGGTTTGCACCGTTGGCGCGGTTGCGCCCGGTGCTGGGTTTTCACGCTATTTATTGCGTGTGTGCCAGGTTCATTCAAGAAGGGTGCAATTTGTAGATGCAGAGACAGCAAGCTTGAAGGGGAAGACGTCCAGGAGGCCTAACTTCTTTGTTTTTCGACCGATTGAAGTGTCGAAAGAGCCCAGACAGGGGTTTTTGCACGCTCTGAAGCCATTGGATCAATCGGTTTTTCAGTTTGAGCATTGTAAGACATGATTTTGAGAACTTTTGAGCAATTAATAATAATGATCCATTGGAAGCTGGACCAGGAAATGTAGCCCAAGAGAGGGGTGAACTCCTTTATCAATTGTTGTGTTTATGTGCTTATGTTCATTGATTATGTTGTTGTCTATGTGTAATTTGTATGGATAATCTCTTATTCTATGTGTTGCAAACTGATCCATTTGCTTTAAACACATAACATTTACATTGCAAAAATTTCAAGTATTTCAAGTCTTCTTCATTTTTAGATCAAGTTGGTATCAGAGCACTGGTTTTTGAAGACTTGATTGTTTGCAAGTTTTGTTTCTGATGCTCAGAAGGTTGAAACTCACAAGAGGAGAAGGTAAACTTGTGGAGCCAAGTTATTATCTGACAAGGAGGAAGCATATACCATCACCGCAAGTTTCAGGGAGACATTCACCAAGCATGGCTCATGCAAAAAGTCACGAATGTGTTCCTGCCGAAGATGAAGATCTCAGAAAGGCTGTCATGGAGATGAGAGAGATGATGAAGATCTTGATGGAAAGGAACATATTGTCGCAGGGTGAAGGCTCCAACCCTTCAAGGCATAAGGGAAGCAGTGGTGACAAAACTCTAGAAGGAAATGGAGGGAATGGTGCTTCTCCACCACCCTCTCCTCCATCATCATCTTCTTCTTATTCTTCTTCTTCTACCAGTTCGAGACCTCTTCCGAATTCTCCAAAGGGGCATGGTAAAACTACTTCACAAATTCCTTCATTAAAGCTTGATATAAAATTTGAATTGCCAATATACAATGGAGAAGTTAATGCTGAGAAGTTAGATAATTGGATACGTCAAATTTAAGTATATTGTAGAATATAGAAAATTCAAAATGATGAAACCAAAAATCATCTTGCTTCGTTAAGATTGGATAGTGCATCACTTATTTGGTGGGAATCCAAGACTCGGGAGGATATGAAAAAGCATGGTAAAATTTTGCTTGCTTGGAATGATTTCATTATCGCAATTAAAAAACAATTTTATCCATTGGCATATAAACAAAAGGCAACTATGGAATGGAAAAATTTTAGACAAGCTAAAGGACAGAATGTACAAAGATTTACTTAGGAATTTAGGAGAAGAGCTTTGGTTTTGGGAGTAGATTTGTCTTCTCAGGAAACTTTGCTCAAATATATTGGAGCTTTACATAGTTATTTGAGACATACTATACTCATGTTTAATCCTTCAAATATAGATGAAGTTTGTGTATAGGCTACTCATTTGGAAGAAAGAGGAAGGAATGGCAGTCATGAGGTTAACAAGAAGGCATTCAGCCATGGAGACAAGGGAAAGAACAAGTTCAAGGGAAGTGGCAGGAAGAATGTTGCTATGAAGAAAGAGGGAGAAAAATTCACATGTAAACATTGTTCAAAAGATGGCCATGATGAAGACCATTGTTGGAAGCTTCATCCTGAAAGAAGACCCAAAATTTTGGCAACAACAACAAAGGGAAGTCAAAGACTGTTGTGACTGTTCAACAAGACTTAGGTTTGGATTCGGGTGATGAAACGAAGATCGCAGCCATGGGTTACCAAGATAATGGTTCTATTGCAAGTACTAGCTCTTCAAGTAATACTAATGTCAATGTAACTCAACAAGAGAAAATGAGAATTGAACTTTTTCACATAAGGGTTATTTCAAATCATACTAAGATAGACACGTTATTTGATTCGGGATCTCAAGAAAACCTTATTTCTGAAGAAATTGTTAAGAAACTTAAGTTGGAAACAATTCCACATTCTAAGCCATACCCTCTTGGTTGGATATGTGATAATGCTAAGTTACAAGTAACAAGAAGGTGTAAACTTAGGTTTGCTATCACTGCAA
>ML777171.1:1210065-1234645 GCA_009831015.1 Picea engelmannii | reverse complement strand
AGTAGTTGATGAGTTAGCGCACATACATGAGGTGTATAGTTGATGACGTTGGTACATATTGATGAGTCATAGTTGATGAGTAGTTGACACATGATTGGTACATACTTTGTACATGGTTGGATGCACTTGTTTATGGTACAGGTCGTCTACAGATTGGTGCATGGTTGATGCACTTGTTTATGGTACAGGTTGATTACAGGTTGAGGTATAGGTTGATGCATGGTTGATGCATGGTTCAGATTTATTGGTACAGGTTTACAACGGTATATCTCACATTGATAGTGTGATAGTGGTTCCATCATTCTACTTCTACTTCAGGGTGGCAGGATGGGGCAAGGATAGGTGGTTGTAGCCACCTTCTAGTTGTAGACGGAGAACATTGGGGGTTGTAGCCAAAGAATTGGGGAGTTGGAGCTTCTCTCAGGTTGTAGATGGAGAAACTAGGGGGTTGGAGCCTCCTTCCAATTGCAGATGGAAAACAAAGGAAGTTGGTGCTTCCAATGAATATAATTCTTCAAGACATATAAGAAAAGGAATTTCGTGGTTTTCTCCCGATTTGGGTTTCCACGAAAAACACTGGTGTACTGTGTATGTGTTTGATTGTTTATTTCTTACTGCTCATTATTGGATAATAATTCTACATTGATATAACATTTGAAGAAAAATTATTATAATTACACTATTACTGATTCACCCCCCCTCTCAGTAATCCAACATTTTTGTAGGACATTATCAATCATAGAATGGATTCTCTTTTCGACTCCCTCTCAAGTGATCCTACTCATTCTCATTGTCCAGTTTGTCATCGACCTTTCTCTTTTGCTCCAGAGTGGAGACTGCCTGCTTCTGGTACTGATGGTCTTTGATTTTCTGAGTAGAGCCCTTAATGATATATGTATGGATTTTTAGATGGTTGCAGTGATGTTCTCATAGGCTTGAGATTTTTCAAATACTCAACCAACATATGTAGGCTCTATAGACTTTTTGTTATTTTGTTAATAGCTTCCAAGCTTGTTTTGGACAATTTCAATGGACCATGGTGTGTTCTTTGGTTTCTGTCAATGGAAGGCCAGGTGTCAGGGTTCCTAACTGATGACCCTCAATGATATATGTATGTGTTTTTAGATAGTTGCATTTTTGTTCTCAAAGGCTTGAGATTCTACAAATACTCAACCAGCATATGTAGGCTCTATAAACTTTTTGTTATTTTGTTAATAGCTTCCAAGCTTGTTTTGGACAATTTCAATGAACCCTGGTGCATTCTCTAGTTTATGTCAATGGAAGGTCGGGTCCCATGGTTCCTAACTGATGACTATAATATGGTTCTAAGGTAATACAAATTTTAGCTTATAAAATATATATATATGCTTAAGAGTAATGTAATTTCTTATGTTATTTGGTAAAAAATATATACTTAAGAGTAGTGTAATTTCTTATGTTATTTGGTAAAAAATATATACTTAAGAGTAGTGTAATTTCTTATTTCTTATGTTATTTGGTAAAAAATATATACAAGAGTAGTGTAATTTATTATGTTATTTGGTAAAACATTTTATGTAATTGTTTCCCTATGAAAGTAATGAAACTGGCCTTGTAAAAATAATACTTAAAAGTTTTTGAATTTGTTTATTATATTCCATGTTGTTAGTGGAAAGACATAGTTATCATATGTATGTATATCCCTAACCGTATAGGTATTTTTACATCAATATAAAGGGGTTTATTGTGTGGGGAATTGATGGTTCTACTTCATTTTTAAACTTGGTTTGGACATGATATTTATACTTACAATGATATAAGAGTTTCCTAGTGGTTGTTGTGAAAAGAATAGAAAGAACAAAAAAAGAGAGGACAACCATACGCTTCTTCTCCATTAAATTATATTAGTGATATATTCATAATCATTTCGAAGATATTTTGTTTCTAATAGAGAATGCAAATCTAATTCTTTATGAATTTGTATATCATATTTTTGTTTTGCATGAAAGAATCTTGGGCTTACATGAAATCAAGTCAACATGACATAGTAGTTATTACCAAGAAGAGCACATGACTACTATTTATTATTATGACATAGTAAAATGGCTAAAATGTTTTTATTAAAATGTGATTGATTATAATTATGTAAATTAAATTGATTAATTAATATACTTAAGGATGATAAAAAAAAATGAAATTATTTGTTTTGTTATATTTTTAATTAATTCATTCTTGTGAATTGTTTGTATTATTGTGTCAATGGTATTGTGTTTATTCTATGTAGTGTGTGTACAAGATAATTGGAATATCAATCATTGGAAAACAAATGTTGTTTTTCTAAGCATTGGCAATGTGTTTTTGGTCACTAATAGTGGCATTAATTGTTAATGCAATTCATGGTTTTCATTGGTTGAATAATTCATATAAGATATTAAATTAATTTGAATCTAATAAGTTATAGATTGGTTGGGCATCTTTTGAATTAAATGTTTTCTTAAAGAAATATATTTTCTCGAAACAATTTATAGTATTGTTGGGCATTTTTGATGAATTAAATTTTGACTTAGACATAAAAACCAACTAGATGGGGTATCTTTCTCATAAAGACATTAAAAATTTACCAAAAGTGACATTCTAATCCAATACAAATGATGAGTACAGGGATAAGGCCTACCTATCTCTTCCTGCTTCTGATTTCACAGATGGATTCTATTAATATTAACAAATGAAGTTTTAGTTCCACTTTACCAATGTCCATGGTGTACAGTAACAATGATTTTAGAAATTCATTCCCTTGCCCTAAATAGATTGACCTGAAATTTTCTTGTCACTCATACAAATTCATACGAAGTCATTTATTCCATCGTTGACACTATTGAATTTGGTTTTTCATGCTCTTTAACATGGTTTCATTTATGTGTTAATTGTAGGGAATTAATTTTTTGGTCATTTTTCATTACACACCCATACATGAAGCTTTAGAAGTAGGTATCTTATTTGAAGTGTATTTAGATTATAGGATTAGACCTACCCCTTTCACATAACATCTAATCTTATAGTTATATTCTTATAAACACCTTATGGTCCACCTCATCCTTCATGCACTCCAACCCTTGCATTGCATTCATGAGTCATATCTTAACGAAATAATTTATCCACATGGGACCACCCTTGAATAGTACCTTGTAATGGCTCAACTAGTCATTAAATCTCTAATACATAAAACCAATTCTATGGATATAAAACACATCAATTATAACCATAAATTGATAAAAATTAATTGCATATGATGATATAATTCACAAGACATCGGAATGGTGAGGATTTTACCTCGGAGTGTTGAAGGAAATTACTTACAATCTTGGTGAGTGTAGAACCAAAGTAATGTGAGCATTGATCCCGATGACTGCAACACATTGTGGGGGACGAATTTCCACCCAACCAACCCCTCAGTCGATACAACTTAGAGCCTTGAAGCCCTCAATCAAATATCTATGCCAATGTCAAATCCTTACTTCCCAAGAATTCTTCCAAGCCCAAAACCAGAGATTCCTTCCACCTTATCCTCTTCCATTAAATGGAATTCCTTGGTCCATCCATGCAACAAAACCTTATGCATAGATTGCACTTCTCATTATGCAAACTTTCCATTTTTCTTATCTTAACTTAACTTAATTGAGTCCTCCATAACTTATCTTCTCTTATTTTACCATTTTATTAATAATAATAATTTTTTTTATTTATTTATATTTCTTTACTTTTTATAAATATTTATCTATTTATCATTATTATTACTATTATTACTATTATTATATTTTTTTTTTTAAATAAAAATTGTATTGCCTTAGTTAACCAGAAAACCAATACATATTTCGAGGCTTGTAGTAGGTTCTGCCAAATAGATGGAAACCAGAATCGGTATCAAGCTTGAAAAAGCATCCATGTTTGCAAAAAAAGTACATATATGGGAAAATATAAACTATGAAAGATATTTTTTTGATGTTGGGCCTGCCTGAAACTAAAATAATGATTGTTGAAAACAAAAAGAGACAGAACAATAAAAATTTCATACACTAGAGGAACCCAAGTTTCCATCAACATTTTGGGGTGAGGTAAGGTTGGTCCAAAGACATAAGGTTTCTAGTAGGTTGGCACCTACTCTTGACAGGCTCGCTTGAAAAAAAGTCAAAGAAGGCATCCAACTAGTGCCAAAGGATATCTTGGCAGAGAAGCTAATCTGCAACATCCCATCTCATGTCAAAAATTAGTTGTAATTGATCCCCTGAGAGACCATACAAAGAGGGTGCCTCAGGCACTGTATCCACATTTGGTTCAAGCTTGAATTATGGACGGGATGCTTCCAGATCCATGTCACCTAGACCTGAAGGAGGATCCTCTTCCATAACTGATCATCTTTCAATTTCTCCCAAGACAAGGGTAGGAGCAACGCCTTCCTCTAGAGGGGAAATGAAATTAGAATTATGTATAGATGAAGTCGCAATCAACTGAGAGTCTGGAGAGGAATGGGGGGGCACCAAATGGAATTCCTCTTCAACAAAAACTTGATTATTGTCTTCCATATTTGTAATATCCCTCGGTCGAACCCAATTGTAAATGTAATATAGGTGTACTTAAGTTGGTGAGTTGTTTTGATATCATTTTGTAATGCACCTTTCATGGCATAGTGCGCGCAAGTACTGCGTAGTAAAACGAAGAAGTGTGCACATAAATGGAAACCGCACGCAGTAACTAAAGTGCGCGCAATATGGGGGTCAATGAACCTCGTGTATATGATATGTATTATAGGCTCGTTGGTGAGCCAGTTATGATAAGTTGGGATGCTTATGTTTTGGACTTAGGCCAATGCGCCTAGATGTTAAAGGCCAACGTGCCTATTTTGTATATGTCTCATGATTAATATCAAATACATGTTGCGCATGGACCGACCATGATAAAAGAGATGGGGGACTAAACTTCACCAGTTAGGGAAAGGGAAAGCCAAAAAGGAATATTATATTAATATTTTCTTAAAACATAAAGTATGGATAATTATTTTATCCTAAGTTCTAAAGTTGGGGACAAGTGGACCAAAGTAGCTTCCAACATGACAAGTGTCAAGTTGGGGACATGCATACATATCATGGGGACTTATCTCTTTGGACATCTTTCACCATCATTTGGACAAACATCCTCACCATCATTCGGGCGAACATCTTTCACCATCATTCATATGAACATCCTTACCATCATTCGGACGATCATTCTTACGATGATCTCCCCCATGATTCCTTCCATCATTCAGTCATCCAGTCAATGATTTCATGACCATTCTTCACTTCTGCAGTGGGTTATCCTTCATACATTCATTTCACTCTATCTGAGCCTATTTCCATACCCATTTGTTGTTGGTGTACATGGTTAGCTTGGGAGTGGGATTGAAGTAGTGGGTTGTCAGGCCCATGGGAAACTAAAGAGGCGGGTTGTCAGGCCTGTGAGAAATTCTCTGAGTGAGATAATTGTTGGGGAACTGATTCCTGAAGGTGCTAAATTGCGGCTACAATGCTCAGAGACTTCTGGTCTGGACTGTTGTTGAAGCCCTAGAAGGAAATTGGGGCAGCCAAGGGACTGTTGAGCAAAGAAGGGGCACATTTCTTTGGGTGGGACAGGCATGTGGGGAATGAGATATTGTAGGTTGTTAGTTGAGTGAGCACCTGAGATGGAGTCTTTCATGTTTTCTATGAGCCTTTAGCCTGGTTTGGAATCCATTTACCTGGGTGGAGTTTAGTCCCAGCTTGGGGGTGACTCATTGTTGAGAGTGATGAACAGTGTGGTCTAAGGTTGGGAGGTTCATGGATGGTCTGCATGCAATCGATGACAATCTTTCCAATATAAGTACCAATCGTGTGATAAATTTACATGTTGCATTGTTATTTACGTGCTTATGTTACAGTTTATCATATGTGTGATTATAATTGTTTGTATGTTTATGGTTATTTCCCTATATATGTTGCATGTTTGTGTTTACTATTATTTGAGTACAAAAATTTTATATTTACAGGATGTGATTGTTTGTTTACGTTATATGTAAAGATTCTGCAAGAGTGTTTTATGTATATGTTATAATTGCTTGCAGTTGAAGTGAAAATTTATGTGGCATAGCTCAGTTGAATACTAGGTATGTTACAGTATGTTCCACAGTGAGAGAATGAATGTGTTCCCTCGTGTAGCCTGGCTCTTTGTAAGGATGGGAATTTTACAAAGACATTTTCATAGATAAGTAAAGCATCTGAGGAGTCGCATGCCCATCCGGTGTGAGGTCGGGGGTGTTACAGTATGCTATCAAAGCTTCAATTCCAACACTTAGCCTAGATGGGCCGGAAAGGTTCAGTTGAAGAGAGTATTCACAGAAGATAAATTTCAAAGTGGCCAAATTTTCAAGTCACAGAGTGTCCAAGGAAAATTTTGGCACCATGCGAAAAATGTTGGCGTGCAAGTGTGCACGGTAAATTGTGGCGTCGTGCGAAAAAGTATTGTGTACGGGTGCACGCGTTGAATTTACCATTGTGTGGTGAGCACACACATAGTAATGTGCACGTGAAATGCGCACCATTGAAAAACACAGAGGAGTTGGTTGGTGTGTGCATAGTATGAGTATAAGTTATCTCACGACAGTGTAGTCAATGGTGCATGCAGATTATTATGCACAGTGAGGCATATTGAACTTTGCCATGGTGCAATGCATAGGGAGAAATACGTGTGGAATATCAGTGCATGATACCAAAACTGTGCACAATGGATATTGGTACACAATGCAAAAGTAGTGCGCGCAAGATATTGGTGCAACGGAGAAGAAATTAATATAGGATATAGGTGCGCGGAAGCACGATTTACCTTGTAGTGTTGTTGTGCACGATAAATATGGGTGTACAGGTTGAACTTTTGTGCTTGTGAAGTCATTTGGAAGGTGATGAGTCTGATTTAATAGAAAAATTGCATGATTTTAGAGGAAAAAGAAACACACAACCGCATTGGAGCATTATTTAAAATAAATTCAAAGTTGGTTGTGAAGAAATAAATATAATATTACAAGAAAAGCATACTTTAAAAGCAAACAAGAATCATAATACCACTAGATAGAATCTTGTAATAAACAGTCTAAAGTTCGCATCTGCATTTATATAATCGTATTAATCCCAAAATTACAAAAAGGGAATGATAACAGTTATCATATTGTAAAAGGAGTGTTTAAGAACAGGCCTATTATCTCTGGAGTCCCTTACCTCTACTACCCCCCTGTTCGAAAATTCGTTGAAATACACCTAATGTTAGTTGAGGACTCATTTCAGCTTAGCGATCTCCTCCTTTAAAGAATCCAACCAAACTAGTTGATTCTCTCCAACACTTTCTGTCATTTCAGCTGTGGTTTCCTTCTTCTGTCGCTTGCTCCTTTTCTTCTTAGAAGTTGGCCTGTTAATGACTAAATCCTTCATAATGGGACTCAGCCTAACTTCCAATGTAGAGTTGGTGGCAAGTTCTTTGTGAAACTTAGTCGCTAGTATATGTGCGACTACCCTTTCCTCCTTATTCACGGGAAAGTCTAGCATGTTACCCGAATAACTAGTCTCACTGGATTTAGCCTTGTCCATGTACCTCGGTTTGTGGATACCGAAATGATTTTACAGAGAGTAGAATGTCAATAAATTTGGATATTTCCCCGTTTATGGATAAACTGGTGTCTCCATACTTGAGGATTGGTAGTTATAGAATCCCAATTATGAATCACAGATAGACTACATACAAGTGTGTTGGGTTGCCATGCTTAGCTAATCCATTTCAAATGATTATCTTTTGAGTTCATTGTATGGCGGCATTTAGCTGAAGTCATACAACTATGAAGTAACAAACGAGTGAAATGGGGTGATCTAACTAGCCGTCGCACATTCCACGAGTGGTAGTTTGACATTTTGAAACATGTGATACCGCGTCTTGGCAAAAGCGGTTTCGGAAAACCTCCTTTATGCCCAGGTGTATCTCTAAAGGCACCGTGCATCTATATTCTCAAGACTTGGGTCTTATCTAGAATTCTCATGCTGATAACACCAGGAAATTAGGAGAGATAATTCAGATGTATATATGGAGCCAAAATGGTTCATATTTTTCATGAGTTGTTGAATTGTTAACCTGATAAGTTTCGATGGCTGGACGTTTTGAAAAATTAACAACAACTAGATCATATCATATTAGTGCAGAGTCCATAAGAATGGAAGAGGCACAGGAGAATTATAGTCAACCATATGAGAGTAGAGGGATGGATGTCCATTTGGGCATTGAGGGAACAAACTCCAATGGACATGGAGAAGAAAGGAATGAAAACATGAATATGGAAGAGACCATTAAAAATTTGCAGAAAGATGTCCAAAGCCATAAGGCTGATAATGAAAGGCTTATGAGAGCCAAGGAGAAGCATGATGACTTCAACATGAAGTTATTGGAGGGCTTGAACAGAATAGAAAAGAAACTGGTTAAGGAGAGTGACTCAAGCAAATCTGAAAGTCGCAAGCCTTTGGATGAGAAAATAAAAGAAAGAAGTGTTAGCAGACACCACCATCATTCCCAAAGGCGTTCCAATAAGAGAACAGGTAGCATCTCAAGTCCATCCCCTATCAGAAGGCATAAGAGGTCTTGGGTGGATGAGCTAGGAGGAGAAATGAACAAAATCAAACCTCCTACATTTGATGGTGAGCACAAGAAATATGAAGATGTAGAAACATGATTGTTGGGCATGAGAAAGCATTTTCAGTTGCATAATTATTCTTCTCATGCAGAGGGTAGAATTGTTATTTATCAACTCAAAAGAAAGGCATCCATGTGGTGGGATCAGTTTGTGCAGGTGTAGCACATTAAAGAGAAAAGTGTTACTTGGAGGGAATTCAAGAAATATTTCAAGAAGAAATACTTGACTAAGAGATACTACGACAAGACAATGAAAGAGTTCTTTGAACTCAAGCTTGGAAGTATCACCATAGATGAATATGAGAGAAGGTTTCTAGAATTGTTGAAGTATGTCTCATTCATCGAGGATGAGACAGTCAAAATTCAAAGGTATTTGAGTGGATTTCCATCATTCATCGATGACAAAATACAGTATGATGAACCCAAGACATTGGAAGAGACCATAAGGCGAGATAAATGTCTATATGATCAGCAGAAATCAAGGCCAGTTTTCCAAAAGGCTTGGGAAGACAAAAAGAAATTCAATATGGATCAGAGGAAGAAGGGAGATAAGCCACCATTCTTCAGAAATAATCCACAGGGAACAAAAATGCCTAAAGAACCCAGAATGATTGACATAGGGAGTCAAGGGCCAAGATAGCCACCTATTCAATGTTGGGATTGTAAAGGAGATCATAGGTTTAGATATTTTCCTCACAGAAGTGAAAAAGGAAGGGTTGTTCATAATGTACAACCATCTGAAACAGTGGAGGACATGGGTAGATATGTTCCAAGGATCTATGCCGCCCTGGATAACAGGCAAGTAGAGTATCAATCCCACATGATTGAAGTGGAAGGTATGATCAACAACCAAACCATTGTTATTTTAATTGATTCGGGAGCTAGTCATAGTTATATAGACCCAAAGATGGTGGAAATTTTTCATTTGCCAAGAAGAAAACATGGGAAATCCTGGTTGGTGCAGCTACCTATAGGAGCCAAAAGAAAAGTTAATGAGATGGTTAAGTCATGCCTCATGGACATGAATGGACTGAACACCAAGGCAGATTTGAACATATTTCCTTTAGGTTCCTATGACTGTCTAATTGGGATAGATTGGTTGGACCAACGTCATGCTCTCCTGGATTTTCATAACAAAGTATTCACTTGTTTGGATGAGGAAGGGAAATTAAGGAAAGTGCAGGGAATTCCCAAAACAGTAACCATTAGAGAAATTTTAGCATTGCAGCTGAAGAAATGTTATAGAAAAGGATGTCAAATATTTGAAGCTCATATAGAAGAGACACCTAAATATAAGGAGCCAAATTTGGAAGATTATTCAGTCCTGGAATAATTTGAAGATGTGTTCAAGGAATTATCAAGACTACCCCCAAAAAGAGACATTGATTTATCTATAAATCTAATGCCTGGAGCAGCGTCGGTATCAAAGACTTCTTACAGAATGAGTACACCAGAATTGAAGGAGTTGCAAATGCAGCTTGAAGAACTTCTGAAGAAGGGGTATATACGCCCAAGTGTGTCACTTTGAGGTGCCCTAGTCTTGTTTGTGAAGAAGAAATATGGAACATTAATATTGTGCATTGACTTCAGACAGTTGAATAAAGTGACTGTTAAGAACAAGTATCCTCTGCCAAGGATTGATGATCTCTTTGATCAATTGAAGGATGCAAGGATATTTTCAAAGATACATCTCAGATCAGGATACCATTAGGTAAGGATTAAAGAAGAAGATGTCTGCAAGACCGCCTTCAGGACAAGTTATTGTCATTATGAGTTCAGAGTGGTACCATTTGGGTTGTCAAATGCACCAGTTGTTTTCATGTTCTTAATGAATGGTGTTTTCCGGGAATATTTATACAAGTTCGTCATTGTCTTTTTGGATGACATTCTTATATATTCTAATTCATAGGAAGAGTATGAACATCATTTGAGGATGGTGTTGCAAGTATTAAGGAAGCATCCGTTGTATGGCAAATTGAGAAATTTCTCATTTTATCATAAACAAATTCATTATTTGGGGCATATCATTTCAAAGGATGGGATAGCAGTGGATCCTGAGAAGATAGAAGCCATTAGAGAATGGTCAGCATCGAAGAATGTGATAGAGGTAAGATCATTCATGGGTCTTGCAGGCTACTACAGAAGATTTATTGAAGGATTCTCAAAGATTGCACACCCAATCACTTCCTTGCAAAGAAAGGGAGTGAATTTTCAGTGGACACTGGTTTGCGAAAAGAGTTTCCAACACTTGAAACAATTATAGACAAGTGCTCCAATATTAAGGATTGCAGACCTAGATGAAGACTTCATTGTATGCACAAATGCATGTAATGAAGGACTTGGTGGAGTCCTCGGTCAAAATGGGTTTTTCATATGTTATGAATCAAGGAAGTTGAAGGAGCATGAAAGAAATTATGTCACTCGTGATTTGGAGTTAGCAGCCATAGTGCATGCCTTGAGGAAATGGAGACACTACCTCATGGGAAAAAGGTTTGAGCTAAGAACAGACCACAATGGTCTGAAATATTTATTTGATCAGCCAAATCTAAATGCTAGGCAGAGCAGATGGTTAGAATTTTTAAGTGAATATGACTTTGATATAAATCATATCAAGGGGAAAGAGAATAAAGTAGTTGATGCACTCAGCAGGAGGGTGCATGAACAACATGCTACAACCATTAGCATGTATCAGACTGATATTAAAAGAAAAATTCTGGAGGCTGCAAATGCAGATCTTCAATACAGAGAATTGGTAGAAAAGCTACAGCAGGGTAAGATACCACAAAAGGTGGATAATTATAATTTGGGAATAGATGGAATATTGTTGCACAAGAACAGAATTTTTGTTCCAAATGTTCAAGACTTGAAACGTATGATTTTTCATGAAATCCATAATGTTCCCTATACAGTGCACCCTAGATATCAGAAAATCGTGGCAGCGATCAAGAGCCATTACTTTTGGCCAGGTATGAAGAGAGAGATCACTGAATACATCGCTAGATGTATGGAATGCCAGAAAGTTAAAGCTAAGCATGGGCACCCAACAGGGTTGTTGCAACCTTTGCCCATTCCTGAATGGAAGTGGGAAGTGGTGACTATGGATTTTATTACGAGATTTCCTAGAACATGCAAGATTCATGATTCAATCATGGTACTGGTGGAAAAGATTACAAAAGATGCCCATTTTATTTGACTGAAAACTACTTACAAGGAAGTGGCACGATTGCACAGCATTCCTAAAACAATTGTGTCTGACAGAGACCCGAAATTCACCTCGAATTTCTAGAAAGGATTGTTCAAAGGATTCGGAACGAATCTGAACTTTAGTGCATCTTATCATCCTGAGTCTGATGGATAGACAGAGAGGGTGAATAGAGTGATAGAAGACGTACTGAGAATGTATGTGATGGATAAACCATCGAAATGGGAAGACTACCTACACTTGGTAGAATTCGCTTACAACAATGGGTATCAGGCATCATTGAAGATGAGCCCATTTGAAGCACTTTATGGCATAAAGTACAATACTCCAGTGAGCTGGGATAATCTAGCCGATAGGACAGTAGTTAGTCCAGAGTTGCTCAAGGAGATGGAGGACCAAATGATAAAAATTAAGGAGAATATAAAAGTTTCCCAAGACAGGAAGAAAATTTATGCCGATAAGAATAGAACCCACAGAGAGTTCAAAGTGGGTGATCATGTTTTCCTGAAGGTGAAAGATAACAGGAGTTCCCTGAATTTGGGAAGTTGTGATAAGTTGGCAGCCAGATTTTCTGGGCCATTTGAAATCCTAGAGAGGATTGGCCCAGTTAATTATATGATTGCATTGCCTGCATATATGTCTGTTCATAATGTATTCCATGTATCATTTCTAAATAAATATATACATGATGCTAATCATGTCATTGATTGGAATGTGATTCAGGTGTAACAACAAGGCACTTTTCAAGTGCATCCAGTGTGTGTTATGGACCAAAAAATCAAGCAGCTATGGAATTGAGCCATAGGGCTTGTAAAGGTCTAATGGACCTGGTACAATCCTGAGGATGCTACTTGGGAGCATGAGGATGCAATGCAGACAAAATACCCGCATCTTTTTGAGGATTTATGAAAACTTGTTGTATATGGGTATATGATGCATTGAGGCCAGTGCATAAATAAGGGGAGGGGATTGTAATATCCCTCGATCGAACCCAATTGTAAATGTAAGATAAGTGTACTTAAGCTAGTGAGTTGTTTTGACATCATTTTGTAATGCACCTTTCATGGCATAGTGCGCGCAAGTACTACGCAGTAAAACGATGAAGTGTGCACATAACCGAACACCACGCGCAATAACTAAAGTGCACGCAATATGGGGGTCAGTTAACCTCGTGTATATGATATGTATTATAGGCTGGTGAGCCAGTTATGATAAGTCGGGATGCTTATGTTTTGGAATTAGGCCAGTGCACCTAGATATTAAAGGCCAGCGTGCCTATTTTGTATATGTCTCGTGATTAATATAAAATACATCGTTGCGTGTAGGCTGACCATGATAAAAGATATGGGGGGATAAACTTCACCAGTTAGGGAAAGGTAAAGCCAAAAAGGAATATTATATTAATATTTCCTTAAAACATAAAGTATGGATAATTATTTTATCCTAAGTTCTAAAGTTGGGGACAAGTGGACCAAAGTAGCTTCCAACATGACAAGTGTCAAGTTGGGGACATGCATACATATCGTGGGGACTTATCTCTTTGGACATCTTTCACCATCATTCAAATGAACATCCTCACCATCATTCAGACGAACATCTTTCACCATCATTCGGACGAACATCCTTACCATCATTTTGACGATCATTCTTACGATGATCTCGCCCATGATTCCTTCCAACTTTTAGTCATCCAGTCAATGATTTCATGACCATTCTTCACTTCCACAGTGGGTTATCCTCTAGAAATTCATTTCACTCTATATGAGCCTGTTTCCATACCCATTTGTTGTTGGTGTACCTGGTTAGCTTGGGAGCGGGGTTGAAGAAGCGGGTTGTCAGGCCCGTGGAAACTGAAGAGGTGGGTTGTCAGGCCCGTGAGCAATTCTCTGAGTGAGAGAATTGTTGGGGAACTAATTCCTCAAGGTGATAAACTATAGCTACAGTGCTTAGAGACTTCCGGTATGGCCTATTGTTGAATCCCTGGAAGGGAAGTGGGGCAGTTGAGGGACTGTTGAGTAGAGAAGGGGCACACTTTCTTGGGTGGGATAGGCATGTGGGGAATGAGAGACTATAGGTTGTTAGTTGATTGAGCACCTGAGACGAAGTCTTTCCTATTGTCTATGAGCCTTTAGCCTGGTTTGGAATCCCTTTACCTGGGTGGAGTTTAGTCCCAGATCGGAGGTGACTCACTGTTGAGAGTGATGAACAGTGTGTTCTAAGGTTGGGAGGTTCGTGGACAGTCTCCATGCAGTTGGTGACAATATTTCCAAGATAATTACCAATCGTGTGATAAATTTACATGTTGAATTGTTATTTACATGCTTATGTTACAGTTTATCATATGTGTGATTATAATTGTTTGTATGTTTATGGGTATTTCCCTGTATATGCTGCATGTCTATGTTTACTGTTATTTCAGTACAAAATTGTATATTTACAGGATGTGATTTTTTTTTTACGTTATATGTAAATCTTCCACAAGAGTGTTGTATGTATATGTTATAATTGCATGCAGTTGAAGTGAAAATTTATGTGGCATAGCTCAGTCGAATATTGGGTATGTTACAGTATGTTCCGCAACGAGAGAAACAAAGGGTTCCCTCGTGTATCATGTCTCTTTGTAAGGCTAGGAATGTTACAAAGACGTTTTCAGAGCTAAGTAAATAATCTAAGGAGTGGCATGCCCGGCTGGTGTGAGGCTGGGGGTGTTACAATATCCCTGTTTTGAACTGTATAGGGAAATTCTCTAGAAGGAAGACTAGTGAGGAATGGGATGGTATGAGGAGGCAGAGATGACGAGGGAGATGGACTCGATCGAATTTGGTGAGTGACAAAGTTGTAGTAAGTTGGACTACACTTCATCTTACCCCTCTCATGTGGCATAAAGAAAGGAATATTATCAGAAGGCCAAGAGATATAGGGCAAATAAGATAGGGATCCACATGAAAAGAGAGCCTTTTTTAGAGAGGAGGAAACCATCCACAATGCCCAAGTAAACAATGGAGAACAAAACCCATGCATTACCTCCAATAAGTGATCCATTCTATTCATGGATAGTGGAATTAAGCTTGATATGACGACATCCATCCTCCTCATACCAACTATAAAACAAATCATCTCCCTATCTAATCCACTCATTAAGTTTCCCACGCAGTGCAGGAACACCTCCATACTTGCAACATTAATGCTCTCCATTGGCATGAATGAAGGGAGAAGAGTGGTGGTTGGTCACATTGACATCATCTAGTGCATGTGCTCCGGCGGTCACCCCATCCGTGGATATTACTATTATTGCATTGCTATTATTATTATTATATTATTAATAATAATAATACGGGTTATTACACACCCCCACTCATTGTGTGCTACCCCTATTAGAAATGATATATGTGCTCGTTTAACCATAGACAATATAGGAATATTGTCACCCGACCATAGGCCGAAGCCATCCCAAAGCACCTTAATATTGATAGAGAATGATTATGGAAACAAACCCTAGGCTTAATAGTCAATCAATGTAGAGTACCTCTCTCTCCAGAGCTAGCACACAAAGCAGAAATTTCAAACCATAACCAATAGAAAGTCCAAGCCTAAATCGAGAATACAGGTTGCAGTAGTTGCAGCTGCAGCTACTCTCCAGACTTGTGCACTTACCTAGTTTCTACAATGTGCACTCTTCATTTATGCAGCTGCGAGATGTGTGTACAAAATGAGTTACGGCACCTTATATTTATACTATTTTCTCCAGGCTGACTGGGCCGACACCTCTTTCTGGAGGCTAAAGAATCAATATAAAATATTCTCTTTAGCCAACTTTACTTCTAGGTTTATGTCCAAGTCTTTTAGGTTTCTTCTTGCTTCCCATAATATTCTATTCTTGTCAGGGTTACATGTGGAGCTTAATGCCTCTCGTAGCTACCATAATATCAACACTCCCTCCTAGCTAGGGAGGTATTTAAAGAAATGGTCCTGAACACAAACATACCATTAAATATGTATCATCATCATAGCCATACAGGCTATCTCATGATTAGATCACGAGCACAATCATCACTATCAGTATCATCTGATAGCATCAACTGCATCATCTCTTGAATCCATACTCCATCTAAGTAAGCAGGCATGATGTTGAATAAGTCACTCACTCCACAGAGTAATATAAGAACCATTCTTCTAATCTAGACATATGTCCTAGAAGAATAATTATTCCAACGGATGTTGGAAGCTAGGACATGGGCTACAGGGACTATTCTTCTAATCTAGACATACATCTTAGAAGAATGACTATCTTGGACCATTTTCCCTTTTTCCACTACTGTGAACTCAGGGAGACAGACCATTCTTCTAATCTGGATATATGTCCTACAAGAATAGTTGTCCATGGTACATCAACAATCTATCAACCTGGACCATTATCCATAGGGAGAATGTTTGTCCACCAAAAATCTTTCAACCTGGACCATCCTCCACAGGAAGGATGTCTTTCCACCAACAATCTGTCCTGCCTGGACCATTCTCCACCTGAAGAATGTATGTCCATCAGCACACTAACTATCCATCTAGTTGGAAGTGATAGTCTCCATGGAAATCAGAGCAATGCAAGACAATAGAACACAATTGTGTATATCCATTGTAGTACATAGCTACTATCCAATGGTACACAACCACACCAAGTAGCACACGAATACTTAATCAGTGACACATAGTTACAACCAGTGGAACACATCCACCACAATAGCATACATCTACTTTCCAGAGACATACAGACTCCAAAGCAATCATATCATTTGATATCAACCTGCATAGAAACAATATCATGATATAAATTGAGTCATATGGGCCATTCTTCCACTCACATCTATGATATATGGAAGAGCATCTACCCTCGAAAGGTAAAACATCAACCATGGTCTATCTGGACTATTCTTCTCAAGCATAGAAGAATAATTTTCCTTGATTTCTGAGCTTGGACCATTCACCTAATTGGGCCATTCCTCTGGCACTAATCATAGTGAAACCTAGAGACAATGAGTCTTCCCTAGGGAATGCATGTCCCTGATTGTTTAACCTAGACCATTCACCTAAATGGGCCATTCCTCCGGCACTAAACATAGTGAAACCTGGATAGAATGATTCTTCGCTATGGAATGATTGTCCTACACCAAACTCCAAAATGGACCATTCTTTGAAACTTCTCACAACTGTGAACTTTGAAAGAATGACTTCCCGGCGAGGTGGACCATTCTACTTGACCACTACTAAGAGTGGCTGCCAATAAGAATGACTGTCATATACCATTCCCCCACACTGGCCACAAGGGGAATCATTGTCTATGGTACATCATCAATCTATCAATCCATTTTCATTACGAAAATGATTGTTCGATCTGAACCATTTTCCAAACTAGAAAATGCTTGTCCGTTAGAAATCTCAAACCATTTTTCAAACTAGAAAGGAACTACCCATCCTAGACCATTTTTTGAACCGAAAAATGACTTTCAATAAATCAATAACACTTTAGTTCTCCCTCCAAACCTGGGAGTAATCTCTTCCTTTTTCAATAAGGAAGTTGTCTCCACGAGCCCCGGTTTGTCTCTTATGTATGCAAACTTTTCTTCTTGGACAGAGACTTTACCAAAATATCTTCTATCTGCTCATCTGTGGAGATATATTGGAGAACCACTTCTCTTTTCTAAACTTCATCATGGAGAATGTAATGTTTGATCTCAATGTACTTTGGTCTATTATGGAACACTGGGTTTCTTTGTAGGCTTCATATAGCTCTGATCATTACAATGGTCGAATTCAACACTTGTGTTTCCTACTAGCTCATGACATCATGGAAAGGATCAAACTGAAACATATCCAAGTATCACTTCTTATATCATCATGAGATTTTTCCATGGATTAGCAATCCCTCATCCCAGACTTCTGAGTAACTATTCTAATACATTGTTTTTGTCATAGAAGGTTTTCACCACGCTTCTGATGTATATGAGATACTTTGCATCAAGTCATTTTAATCCATACAAGGTCTTATTATATCTATATATATGGTTCTCTTTTTGGTGTACCTCAAAACCTTGATATTTATTGACATAAGCTTCTTCCTCAAATTATCTATTGGGAAGAACAATATTTTACAACCAACTGATGTAAACTTCAATCCATGGATATTGCAAGAGATATAGTAACTCAGATAGACATATATATGGTTTATGGGAACAATTTTTTATCATAGTCTTATCCTCCTTTTGGAAGAACCACTAGTTCTGAATCTCGCAATGCTTCCATTCACAACCTTTTTTTCACAATTTCTTACATATACTATTTTTCATCATAACTTCCATTTCTTCTGTTGTATTCCTTCTGGTGGGTTCAAACCAAGCTGGTAGTCTGGTTGTTTTTCTTTCTTTCTTGGATTCTTCATGTTCTTCCTCATGTTTAACTTTAGCTCTTAGATCTATTGATTCTTCTATAAATTCCATGCCCTAAAGATTCCAACTTATTTCTTTTATCATGGGATCATGGATGTATATGGACAGCCATGAATACTTTGAGGCTTCTTTTCGAAGAAGACTTCTTCTGAACACGTGTTTCTTATCATGGTTGCTACTTTCAATGGGAAAAGGATAGATACTTCATAATCCTCAATGGATCATATCATTTAGGATTAGCTCCCTCCTAATCCTTGTTTCATGCATGAATGCATGCTCTTCTTTTGGAATTATGTAATCAGCTCCCTCAATCTAAGAGAGTCCACGCTTTCATCTGCATTCTTATTTCCTTCTGCAAAGTGTCATGAGTAATTTCCTCTTGATTGTTGACTTCTTTTTGTTTTGACTTCTTCTAGGTCTCTTCAAGTTTGATTCTGATTTCGACTTATCTGGCAGTTGTTACTTATATAAACCTTCCATGGGAATTGTTACCAAGGATTTTTAATGTACTTCATCTTCTCATGTGTATTTCTTGACTTGCAGTACTAGTCATCATGATAGAAATCCTTATCTTGTTATTCTTCCATAGGTATTTGTTTCACTTGAACATCTTAACTTCTAGGAAATAGATATGCAAGATATATACAGAAACTATGTAAACATGGTATGTACAAGAACTATGAAGAATATTGTTACCTTGATTTAGAAGAAGAAGTTTGTTTTATCATGTTTGTCCTTCTTAGAAGGTTCCCTTTCTTCGACAACCGTTGCTTCATCTATTTCCTTCCTTTTTCTTAACTCAGGACGGTGGTTCCTGTCGTAACCATATTTTCGATAGTTGAAGCATTGTATCTTTGACATATCCTTTTCTTGATTTGGTTTCTTCCTTGAGACAAACTTCTTATTATTTATGAAGTTCTTGAACCTTGTTGTGAAAGCTTGATCATCATATTTCCTTTGGAATTTTTCTTTTGCGCTAATCCTTGATTCTTCCTGTGCACAGCAAGTCCAAAGTTCTTCAAATGTGAGATACTCCTTCCTTGTGTTCATGCTTGTGGAAAATGCATCCCATGTCTTGGGAAGACCATTGAGTACTATATTTTCCAGTTCCTTCTCTGAAATGATTTCTTCAATAGCTTGTATTTCATCTCTTAACTAAGATATTCTCAAAAATTATGATGTTATTTTGTCATCATCATTCATTTTCATGTCACGGAGCTCATTCTTCAGACTCATTACTTGTCCAATGTTTTTTACTGAGAATAAGTTATTTAGGGCATCGTACATCTTCTTAGATGATTCAAAATGAGAGATGTAGGGTATCAAGTGGTATTTTACAGAGTCCACTATGATACGCATGGCATTGATGTCATTGTCTTTGAACTTCTCCATGACTGCAACATTCTGAGGTTCCTTTCCATGATCTTTCCTTTCATTATGTCCAACACTTTTTTCTTGGCAAGGATGAGGTCAATCCTTGTCTTTCCATGCTCTGAATTTAGAAGCCTCTTCTAACTTGTTTTTTTACTTCATAGAGTAATTCATGACTTCTTTGACTTTGTCAACCTTTGACTTTGACTTGGTCAACCTTTGATTTTGACCAAAAACTCAAACTTGGAATATTGGCTTCCTGAGAGTTTCAAGAGGTGTTTTGGGTTAGGGTGCACTAGGCTATCCAAAAATTATGTCAATCTCTTCACTTAAGGTGCCTCAACAAGAGGGTTAGGGTTTTGTTGTTGTAGCAAAAACTGACTGCAACTACAATTGTAACTAAGAAAATCCTCCCAATCTATCTTCCAGCAGTTAGACTGTCTGAAGATAGTGTGGGACCATAACCTGTTAGAAATAATAGATGTGCTTGTTTAACGATAGACAATATAGCAATATTTTCACCCAACCATAAGTCGAAGCCACCCCCAAGCACCTTAACCTTGACAGAAAATGATTCTGGAAGCAAACCCTAGGCTTAATAGCCAATCAATGTAGTGTACCTCTATCTCCAGAGCTACCACACAAGGAATAAATTTTAAACCATAACCAATAGAAATTCCAAGCCTAAACCGAGAATACAGGTTGCAGTAGCTGCGGCTGCAGCTACTCTCCAGACTTCCGCACTTAACCAGTTTTTGTAGTGTGCACTCTTGCATTTCTATAGCTATGAGATGTGTGTACAAATGAGATATGATGCCTTATATTTATACTGTTTTCTCCAGGTTGTTTGGACCAACTTCTCTTTATGGAGGCTAAAGACTCAATATTAAATATTCTCTTTAGCCAAATTTACTTCTAGGGTTATGTCCAAGTCTTTTAGGGTTCTTCTTGCTTCCTGGAATATTCTATTCTTGTCAGGGTTACATGTGGATGTTAATATCTCCCGCAACTACCATAATATCCACAACCCCTACTAATTTATTCTCTAGTATTCCCACATCCCTCAGACACTACACTAATGAACCTCATAACTCACCTTATTAGTTGATCAAAACCTATTTTCACCCATTAACACACCCTCCATTTATGTTTATTAAAATGATTTTACACTACAGCCAACACTTCACCTTATCAATGCCATTTTCCTACTCACACACCTATGGGGAATCACTATACTCACTCATGATCACCTCTAATCACTCCACTTTCCTATAGACACTAATGTATTTTATCCACCACCAACTACCCCCACATTATAAATGCATGAGTAATATGAAAAACACCATCAATTTAGAGGAGGACAATGTTCGGGTGTCTCATGTTGCCACCCATGTTTATGGTCGAAAACAATGACTTGCATACATGCACCCACATCATTTATATACCAATAGTTCTTCATTCAATTTTTCATGATTTTCTAACAAAAATACAAAAATCATAAAATATAAAAATCCAAAAACTATCAAAAACAAAAAAAAGGGAGTAAGAATGTTATTCTATTATACATTAGTTTGGGCATTCATCCATGTTTCCCTTAATTAGAGAAACTGCATTCTCAACCATCATTAACAATTGAGTTATAATATTGTGTATCGGTCATTAGTCCAACCTATGCCAAAAACCCTACTCCATTGAATTACTTAAATAATTAACCAAGATTACAAAAATTTTATTTTATCCTCTTACAAAACCCATTGTCCATACTCTTCTTACTATCATTTGTTTCCCATGTCCTCATATCCTTTACATTGAGTCAAGGAATTTTGGTCCACCTATTGAATGGTCAATCCTCAACTCAATTCTACAATTAGTTCCAATGTTCCAATTACACTATCATGTTCTCCATCATGTTAGTGGAAACACCTCATACCCCTTTCCCCTGATAGATCTTGTTAAATCCTATTCCTACACCTCTTCCTTCTACTCATCAAACCAGCCTATTCATCTATCAACCTAGCTCTTAGTTAGTATTTCTTCTACAATGTGTGTTAAGTCATTTTGTTTAAAGTCTTCCCCTTTTTTTCTTAATGTTAGTTGTTTTTATTTTGATAAGGTTGAGTCAGGTCTTTATACGAGTTTGGATAAGTCCTATCACCATGTTTTATATCACTGATGGAACACAAAAGAGTTAACCTAGGCCTACCTGTGTAAAAGTGTGATTACAAGAATGCCAACATTCTTGTAATCAACAGACATGATCTATTTTTATGAGTTTTCATGACTTAAACATATTTTAAAGTTTGAATAAAGCACATTGGCACCCAAATCGCATTCATTTGTGCCTACTACCATCGAAATTGTGAGCATTGGTTCCATGTTTATTTTTCACTATAGATATTGGATGAACCCTAAGTATCGCATGACTCGGTCGCCATTGTCAATAGAGGGAAAATAGGGCACAATGATACCACCACGAGAGCATTGGACGCTTCAGAGGGAAGAGCCAGTAGGGTTCGAGTTGTTCAAATCCATACCAGATATCAGGGATATATTCATCAGGGGCGAGTGGTACAACTTCATATGTTCCTTCAATGGACATTTTTGGCACAGGGGCATACCCAGGGTTCAACACTTAAATGTTCATCAAAAAAAACCCAACTACCATCCCTTTCGGCAACACCTGCAAAGCAGGTGAAGTCTCACCCGAGGTAGAAGCAAGGGGGCTTACAGGACGTGGGTGTTTGTAACCAGGTTGGGACACGATTCTGTGATAAGAGCACTTCGCAGAATATTCTGTTAGTGCTTAGGAAGTGAACATGAATTAGTTTATTAACCTCATTAACACCGCATAGAATAATCAAAGACAGATAAGCGCAGTAACAACAAGTGATTATGAACCCAGAGCACTTAGAACTGTGAGTTAAGTCTAGTATTCATTTACCCTTTAACATAAGTAAAGTACTTAAGAAACAAAATATATATTCATTACACATCATAATCAAAGCACTAAGCAAATGCATAACAGAAATGACATTGCACAAACCAAACCATGAGACAACAGATATACGTGGTTCACCCCAGGGTAGGGCTACGTCCACAAATTGCTTCAACTCTTTATTATTCGCCAAAATATTACATCCAGACACTCTTGTGCACTAAGCTACAGATTCAAACTTCAAACAAGACACAAGATATGTGCACTAAGCACTAGATCCTCCTTCTTTACCTTCCAAAAATAGGTCAAATACACAGAGCCAAAATCTCTTAACATGGCACTTAGCACCTTCTCGACACTAAGCATCAAAAGCACTAAGAAAATTCTACAAAATCACAGTCCAGCACAAAGCCTCGACCACATACGTTACGTCACACACAGAACTACTGCTTCTACAATACATTCGTCTTATTTATACTTTACAAAATCTTACAATAAGGCCTAAACATGTGTAAAACCCATGGGCCGACATCCCATAAACTCATTACAAAACCTAGATGACCCCTTACTGGGTCCACATAACCCTCAAAATAGGTGAGATCTGCAATCATAGCTCCGCCTAGTCACTCCTACTTTCATGAGCATGTCAAAGTCCAAAACTAGGCCAAAACCTTCAAAACTGACCAAAGTTTCCCCAAAACTTGGTCAAGTGCCAATGGGCCCCCAACACTCACCTATGACTCATACCGAGTCACTCAGGTCTAGAAAATGTTTCTTCAAAATCCTCGATCTTAACTCGAGCTTACTCGACTTGCTACCTCACCTGAGCCTCCTGCTCAGCAAGCTCCTAGACTGTCAGCTCTGTAACAATCCTTCCACGCATTTTTCTACTATTGCAACTAATTGATCTAACTATGAACCCTGGCCATCGATCTCCTCAAACACCTTGCAAGATTCATCCTGCACATGTTGTAACTTATGTTTTACTCCCATCACCTTACCCTGGAGGGTATTTATTTTTTGTTGCACTGTGCGTTTCTCCTGGGATCTCTTCATCCTTTCCACTGTTGTGAGAAGCTTCATCTACGCCTGCAATGGAAATTCTTTTTTTTTCACCTCCTATAACTGAGCCTTTAGCTTCTTTAACTCTGGATCCTCGGCGAGACATTCATATGTCTAGGCGCTTCTATCACTCAATTGTTTACATGTTGAGGCGATGGATTTTATACTTGCTACATCAACAAGTTAAATAAACGGGGCAATGTGACAGATCTTCCAACAAACAGGAACTAGAGTTAAATGCTTACATTAATGTAAATCTAATTGTTATGGCACGGTCTCAACGTCCAAAAGTTGTCTATAAACCCATAAATGTGTTTCCTAGTCATTCTAGAGCGTCATTATAATGGTCGGGGTTCCTTCAACGATTATATAACTTTGCCAGGGTGAATTCCAAATCTATGCAGACATGTTGTTCCAGTGAGGTTCAAACCCTGCGAATATACCTCCTACGAGGTTCCAGTCTGTGAAGTATTCCATCTGGTTTCCTTAACTTATTGTATCTTTTCCAACTTAGCCTTATTTTTATTGAGCTTCCTTTCCTTCTTTCCTATTATCTGAGTCTCTTTAATTGTTTTTGGAATCCTCTTTCCATTTGTATTCTTATCTTCCCCTAGCGTAGTGGCTTTGCACTGTTGATGTACCCTCAAAGGTTCTGAAGTTAATTGTTAAGAACCAAATATCAATATTGCATAGAAAAACCTCAGAAAAAGTACTCAACGCCTTGAAAAAGAGATAATTTCACATAATAAGCCTCTTCAAGGGGGCAACCTCCTTTTACCCCACTTAAATGTTCAAGTACAAGATGATTCCAAATGAAAATGTCTCCTTGGTATATATAGGAGACTAGGAGGTATAATTACA
>ML777171.1:1169614-1208835 GCA_009831015.1 Picea engelmannii | reverse complement strand
TGCATTTTCACTTTCAGGTGTCTTCTCTGTTACGAAATTTTTCAATACTTCCATGATCTCCTCTTTTAAACCATCCATCTTTGCCTCCAACTTAGCTTCCATCTCTTGTAGTTCATCTTTTGTTAATATCTTCTTTTGTAAATAATTTATGTCCCTACACATTTCTTCACCTTCATCAAGATTCCAAGTAGGATTGTCTGTGTAATGTCCCCAAGGCCAAGACATGTTGTAAATCATGTCTATGAAGTATAGAGCTTACATTATGAATTGAAATTATGTTTTATAGGTTGGTGAGCAAAGTTTATATAAGTTGGTGAGCTTATGTGTTATTACGCCGGAGAGCCTAAGTGTTAAGGCTGGGAGCCTACTTTTGTATATGTAATCATGCAGAACATTAATAAAAATATAAACATCATTGTGTGCAGACCGACCATGATGAATGAGTGATGGGGGACTAAGCTTCCATAGATTGGGTAAGGGATTGGGGGCTGGAAGGTTGGAAAGAGAGGCTAAGTGTTGAGCCTAGGGGCTTAGGTCCTTGGGAATAATATTTTAATATTATTCCAAAATCCATGTGAAATATATGTTGTGTCCTAAGTTCCTAGAGAGGAACGCATGCTGATCGAGTGCATGCAGCTACATGGGTGACACGTGTCGACCTAGGAACATGTAGTTAAAAAACTATAGAAGTCATTCGTGGGGGGGGTTTCTCCTCATTCCATCATCCTTTGCGTATGATTTCATATACCCTCACGCAGCTCTAAGAACCAGAAAATTGAGACGTCTTCCTGAAGACCAAAACATCATCCGTCTAATTCCATTATTGGTCTATGTCTGCCCTTGACATACCTATGCACCATTGAGAGAACTGGTCAGGAGGGAAAAGTCAACTTGTGAGTTCCAGAACCCAGTCTATCCACCATTGTAGAGTTGAATCCGTACATGATCTGTTTGTAGGTTGTTGTTTTATATTTTCCTGAGTGGGGTTGTGTTGTGGTTATCCTCACCATGTGGGAATTGAGTCGGAAGGGGCTAAAGAATCGGGTTTTAAGGCCCTTAGTTGAAGAGGCAGTCTGTCAGGCCTTTGAGAATTTATTTCCAAGTGAAGGAGTCTATTGGGAAGTGGTATTCTTCCAAAGAGAGTCCAGCACCAGCTACGGAGCTCTAAGACTACCTAATTCGTCATGTTGTTGAGACCTAGAGAGGGAGGTGACGCACTGATGGATTGTGCTTGTTATGGTGTATACTCTTGGGTGGAACAGGCATGTGGGGAATGAGAGTTCGTTAGTAGTGGGCATAAGAAGGCATCCTGTGAAGAATCCTTTCGGTTATTCTGTGCATTTTTCCTTGTAACCTCGGCCTAGACTAGGATTATTTGCCTTAAGTGGAGCTTAGTCCTAGCTCGGGGGTGACCCACTATTGAGCATGATGAGTAGCGTGGTCTAAGGCTGGGAGGTTCGTGGAAGGTCTGCACGTGGTTGGTGGAATTACCACGGTTTCAAAGATAAGTATCAACTTATGCTTAATATTATGTTTTGCATGCCTGTGATGCTTATATGTTTCATGTATTATGTTGTGCATATGAATTATTGTTAATGACAGGGATTATTTATGTTAGCAATAATCTTGTGCTTACTCTGAGTTAAATGTGTTTAATATGACTTAAATGCATGTTATTAATTAAGTATGAGAATTATGTTGTTCCACATAGTAGCACTTTCCCGGCCAGTGGGATGATGGCCAGGGATGTTACAATATGGTATCAAAGCCTACCTTCAACACTGAGCCTGGATGGGTCGGATAAGTGGTCTTTGGATCGAGGTTTTGAGAAGAAATTGTGTCTAGAGGACTAATTTCAGACCTCGGAATTTTTCTAAGTGTCAACAGACTACTTGACTGTGTTACAAAGCTCAAGAGGTGTAGCGTTATTATAAAACTATAGACGGTGTGGTATATGGCCACAGGGAGAGAGAGAACTCCACACCAGAAGTGTTGGATCAAGTAGATGAAGGTTCAGAAGGAGGGTACCAAGTCATTGGCTAGAAGTCCATGAGAAGCAGAGTTGGATGGTTAGAATTATCTATGGACAACTCGTGAAATTGTGAGGACCGTAAGATAGCCATAAGTTGTAAGGTGCTTAGTGGATGGAGAAACTCGCCACCCTAGGATCTAGAATAAACGTGGGTTGCTGATTGTGGTTGGTTTGAACCGTTGGATCATTTCATGAATTCAAGGATCATGAACTTGGATCACAGGCCAAATTCTTAGTCACTCCAAGTCCTGAATCGTGAAAGAGATTAACAAGGGTAGAATCGGATGGTGGAGCGCTTCCAGGAAGAAGTGTCGAAATCCTGTGAGCCGTTGGATCCAGCCAACTAGCGAGGAAGTTAGGGTTGAAGAGATTTCATAGGTGTAATCATATTAGAGATATGGACCATTAGATCCAAATCATCGAGAATCATTGGATCTCATACAAGAACTCGTGTATCGGAAATTCGGGGATTGAAGTGACAAGAGATTTGGAGGTGTTGCATCGTGAACTCTCGGTTACCAAAAACCCGAAACCCCGAAATCCCGAAATGATCTACATCAAAGATCGTAGGAGAGGAACTTGACCATTGGATCAAGTAGATGAATAGACCATAATTTCATAATTTCGGCAAACGAAAGTTCGAGATGTGTAGATGCATGAATTCCTGATGCTCGAAACTCCAAAACGAAAAGTAAAAGTAGTGGGGGCCCCTGACATCGCTGGGAGTCAGGTGGACCTTCTTAAGGACACCATGTGTCACTACCTTGGTGGGAGACAATTGTTTTGTGGGGCCAGAGGGTAAGGAAATCAAATTTTTAGAAGTCGGGAGTTGGAGAGGCAAGCGAGTGCGAGAACCTCCGGTACCAAAACCCTGAAACCCGAAACCCCAAAGCCCCGAAATCCCGAAACCTAAAGTTTTGTTTGGAGAGCCTTGTAGCACCTAGAAGTTTAGAATTTGATCATGACCCGTGGATGCATGGGTTGGGGACTAAGAAAATGGGGGCTATCACCGGAAATTGCAGAGCCAAACAGAGCTCAGAAAATTCGTGGAATCAAAAAGTTTTCCTATTCGCGTTGGTTTATGAATGTTGTAGTTTTATTAAGGGTTTAAGGCCTAACAAAATTTAGTTGACTGCATGTTGTGTGTGAAGAGTTCAATGAGTGTCAGAACAGCCATGAATCAATTCCAACTATAGAAATGGAAGAGGTGCAAATTGCCTCCAATTCAAAGAACGAAAGAGAAGGAAGGGATGTCAACTTGGGAGTTGAAGGATCAAACTCCTATGGGCACGGAAGAGAATTGGATAAGGAAGGGCATGTGATGAAAATAATTGAAATATTGTAGAAGGATTCCCAGGCTCACCAAGCCGATAGTCGAAAGCTCATGAGGGTCAGGGATCGGCAGGGTGAATTCAACTTAAAGATGTTGAAGAACCTGGAAAGAATAGAAAGGAAATTGAAAAAGGAGAGTGACACAAGCAAAACAGGGAGTCGTAGGACCCCTGAGAGAAAAAGAAGATCGAGGAGTGGTAGTAGACATCATCGTTTCTCCCCAAAGCATTCCGATAAGGAAGCACACAGTAGTTCAATCCCATCCCCTACCAGAAAACACCAAAGATCTGGAGTGGATGAATTGAAAGGGGAAATGAACAAGAATAAGCCTCCCATGTTTGATGGAGAACATAAGAAGGAGGAAGATGTCGAAACATGGTTGCTTGGCATGAGGAAATATTTCCAACTGCAGAATTATTCCTCTCATGCAGAAGGAAGAATTGTGATGTATCAACTAAAAAGAAAATCATCCATGTGGTGGGATCATCATGTGCAGGTGCAGTACGTTAGATAGAAAGATATCACATGGAAGGAATTCAAGAGGTATTTCGAGAGGAAATACCTGACTAAAAGATACTATGACAGAAAGATGAAGGAGTTCTTTGAACTCAATCTGGGCAATATGACCATTGATGAATATGAACGAAGGTTTTTGGAATTACTGAAGTATGTTCCATTCATCAAAGATGAGGCTGTCAAGATTCAGAGGTATCTGATTGGACTGCCACCTCCCATTGGTGACAAGATTCAGTATGATGATCCTAAGACTATGGAAGAAACAATAAGAAGAGTGAAATGCTTATATGAGCAGAAAAGAGAAAATCCTACCTTTCGAAAGGCTTGGGATGACCAGAAGAAGTTTAAGAAAGAACAGAGGCAAAAGGGAAACAAACCTCCCTTTTTCAGAAATAGTCCTCAAGGACATTCATCGTTTAGAGAGCCGAGAATGGCTGAAGTGGGGGAACAAAGTCTGAGACAGACGCCCATTCAGTCTTGGGGCTGTAAAGAGAACCACAAGTACAGAGATTGTCCCCATAAAAATGGCAAAGCAGGAGCTGTCCATAATGTTCAACAAGCTGAAACAGTGGAGGACATGGGCAGTAGAATGCCAACGATTTATGCAACCCAGGGCAACAAGCAAGTTGAATTTCAGTCGCAGATGATTGAAGTGGAAGGTATGATTAACAACCAACCATTTATTATTTTAATTGATTGAGGGGATAGCCATAGTTATGTAGATCCTAGGGTGGTGGAAAGTTTGCATTTATCAAGAAGAAAACATGAAAATTCTTGGTTAGTGCAGTTGGCTACAGGAACCAAGAGGAAAGTCATTGAGTTGGTTAAGTCTTGTCTGGTGGACATGAAGGGATTGAGCATGAAGGATGAATTGAATATTCTTCCTTTAGGCTCTTATGACTATCTAATTGGGATGGACTGGTTGGACTAGCACCATGCCCTCCTGGAATTTCTTAACAAGGAATTTACATGTCTGGATGAGGAAGGGAATTGGAAAACAATCCAATGAATTCCTAGAGCTGTGGTTGTTAGAGAAATCTCAGCAATGCAGTTGAAAAAGTGCTACATGAAAGGTTGTCAATTGTTTGCAGCTCGTGTGGAGGAAGTGTCCAGAGATGAAGTCTCAAAGATTAGAGACCATGTGGTACTAACAAAGTTTGAAGATGTATTTCAGGAGGTACCCAGACTACCTCTAAAGAGAGATATCAATTTCTCTATAAATTTGATGCCTAGAGCAGCTTCAGTGTCGAAAGCTCCTTATAGAATGAGTACGCCAGAGCTGAAAGAGTTGTAATTGCAGCTTGAAGAGATTCTAAAGAAGGGGTGCATTCTCCCAAGCGTGTCACCTTGGGGTGCCCTGGTCCTGTTTGTGAAGAAGAAGGACGGGATGTTGAGGCTATGCATTGATTTCAGACAGTTGAACAAAGTAACTGTCAAGAACAAGTATCCTCTATCGAGGATCGACGATCTTTTCGATCAGTTGAAAGGTGCGAAAATATTTTCGAAGATAGATCTTATATCGGGATATCACCAAGTAAGAATAAAGGATGAAGACATCAGCAAGACCGCATTTCGAATAAGGTATGGTCATTATGAGTTCACAATGGTACTGTTTGGGCTGTCGAATGCACCTGTTGTTTTTATGTGCGTGATGAATGGTGTAATTAGGGACTATCTAGACAAGTTTGTCATAGTCTTCCTAGATGAAATTTTGGTGTATTCCAAGTCAGAGGAAGAGCATGAACAACACCTAAGGATGGTGTTTCAAGTGTTGAGAGAACACCAGCTATATGCCAAGTTGAGAAAATGTTTGTTTTATCAAAGGCAGATCCATTACTTGGGGCACATTATTTCAGAAGAAGGGATCGTCGTGGATCCTGAGAAGGTTGAGGCCATCAGAGAATGGTCAGCACCAAGGAATGTGGTGGAAGTTAGATCCTTTATGGGTATGGCAGGCTATTACATAAGTTTTATCGTAGGGTTCTCAAAGATAGCTCATCCTATCACTTCCTTGCAAAGGAAGGAGGAAAAGTTTCAGTGGACTAAAGAGTGAGAAAAGTTTTCAGCGATTGAAGCAGCTATTAACCAGTGCTCCAATCTTGAGGATTGCAAATCCAAATGTGGATTTCGTGGTGTGAACAGATGCATGTAAAGAAGGGTTGGGAGGATTTCTCAGTAAGAATGGATTTGTAATCTGTTATGAGTCCAGCAAGCTGAAAGAGCACGAAAATAATTATGCCACTCATGATTTGGAGTTGGCAGCAATCATTCACGCTCTGAGGAAATGGAGGCATTACCTCATAGGAAGGAGGTTTGAACTCAAAACAGACCATAGCATTCTGAAATATTTCTTTGATCATCCAACCTTAAACACTAGACAAAGTAGGTGGCTGGAATTTTTGTGTGAGTACAACTTTGAGATCAAGCATATCAAAGGAAAGGAGAATAAAGTGGTTGATGCACTCAGTAGGAGGGTGCATGAATTACATGTTGCATCCATTACCATGTATCGGACTGATATTAAAAGAATAATTATGGAGGCTACAAATGTAGATCTACAGTATAGAGAATTGGTAGCCAAGCTAAAACAAGGTAAGATACCACAAAAGATGGAAATTTATAAATTGGAAACCGATGGATTATTGTTGTACAAGAACAGAATTTTTGTACCCAATGTCCAGCGCTTGAAACAGATGATGGAATTTTTGTACCCAATGTCATGCATCGTTGAATATGAGCCCATTTGAAGCACTTTATGGAAGAAAGTGCAATACTCTAGTGAGATGGGATAATCCAGTTGATAGAGTAGTAGTTGGGCCAGAGTTGCTCAAGGAGATGGAAGACCAAATGATAAAAATTAAGCAGAGTTTGAAAGATGCCCAGGATAGGTAGAAAAGTTATGCTGATAAGAATAGAACCCACAGAGATTTCAAAGTGGGTGATCATGTTTTCCTGAAAGTGAAAGCTAACAGGAGTTCCCTTAAGCTAGGAAGTTGCGCCAAGTTGGTAGCCAGATTTTGTGGGCCATTTGAAATCCTGGAAAGGATTGGGTCAGTTGCATATATGCTTGCATTACCTGCATCTATGACTGTACATAATTTGTTTCATGTTTCATTACTTAAGAAATATATACCATATGCTAATCATGTTATCAATTGGAATGTGTTTCAGGTGGAACAACAAGGTGTCCTGCAAGTGCATCTTGTGCGCATATTGGACAGGAAAAACAAACAGCTCTGGAATCGAGCTATAGGGCTTGTAAAGGTATAGTGGACTTGGTACAGTCTTGAGGATGTGACATGGGAGCATGAATATGTTATGCGGGTAGAGTACCCGCATCTTTTTGAAAATTTTGAAAAGCTTGCAGATGCAGTGTAAAATTGCACTGAGGACAATGAAAAATAAGGGGAGGGGATTGTAATGTCCCCAAGGCCGAGCCCTGTTGTAAATCATGTCTATGAAGTATAGAGCTTTCATTATGAATTATAATTATGTTTTATAGGCTCGTGAACCAAGTTTATATAAGTTGGTGGGATTATGTGTTATTAGGCTGGAGAGCCTAAGTGTTAAGGCCGGGAGCTTGCTTTTGTATATGTAATCATGCAGAACATTAATAAAAATATAAACATCGTTGCATGCAAACCGACCACGATGAATGAGTGATGGGAGACTAAGATTCCACATATTGGGTAAGGGATTGGGGACTGGAAGGTTGGAAAGAGAAGCTAAGTGTTGAGCCCAGGGGCTTAGGTCCTTAGGAATAATATTTTAATATTATTCCAAAAGCCATGTGAAATATATGTTGTGTCCTAAGCTCCTGGAGAGGAATGCATGTTGATGGAGTGCATGTAGCTTCATGGGTGACATGTGTCAACCCAGGCACATGTTGTTAAAAAACTACAAAAGTCAGTCGTGGGGGGGGGGGGGTCACTCCTCATTCCATCATCCTTTGTGTCTGATTTCGGATACCCTCACGCGGCTTGGAGAACCAGAAAACTGAGACGTCTTCCTGAAGACAAAATCATCATCAGTCTGATTTTGTTATTGGTCTGTGTCTACCCTTGACATACCTATGCACCGTTGAGAGAACTAGTCAGGAGGGGAAAGTCGACTTGTGAGTTCCAGAACCCAGTCTATCCTCCATTGCAAAGCTGAATTCATACCTGATCTATCTTTAGGTTGTTGTTTTATGTTTTCTTGAGTGCGGTTTTGTTGTGGTTATCCTCACTATGTGGGAATTGAGTCAGAAGGGGATGAAGAACTGGGTTTTAAGGACCTTAGTTGAAGAGGCAGTCTGTTAGGCCTGTGAGAAGCTATTTCCAAGTGAAGGAGTCTGTTGGGAAGTGGTATTCTTCCAGAGAGAGTCCAACACCAGCTACGGAGCTCTAAGACTTCCTGATCTGACTTGTTGTTGAGACCTAGAGAGGGAGGTGAAGCACTGATGGACTATGCTTGTGAAGGTGTATACTCCCCGGTGGAACAGACATGTGGGGAATGAGAGTCCATGAGTACTGGGCGTAAGAAGGCATCCTGTGAAGAATCCTTCTGGTTATTCTATGCAGTTTTCCCTGTAACCTCATCCTATACTAGGATTCCTTTCCTTGGGTGGAGCTTAGTCCCAGCTCGGGGGTGACCCACTACTGAGCATGATGAGTAGTGTGGTCTAAGGCTGGGAGGTTCATGGAAGGCCTACACCTGGTTGGTGGAATTACCATGGTTTCAAAGATAAGTATCATCTTATGATTAATATTATGTTTTGCATGCCTGTGATTCTTATATGTTTCATGTATTTTGTTGTGCATATGAATTATTGTTAATGATAGGGATTATTTATGTTAGCAGTAATCTTGTGCTTACTCTGAGTTAAATGTGTTTAATATGACTTAAATGCATGTTATTAATTAAGTATGAGAATGATGTTGTTCTGCACAGTAGCATTTGCCCGACCAGTGGGATGATGGCCAGGGACGTTACAGTCTGGAGGCTTCTTTTGTGTAGAATTTCCCTTTTTGGGTGGCATGTTGGCCAAGTATCACTTTTGAACCTTGATTTTGAGGTGGTTCTGCTAGAGAATCTTTCTTTTATTGTATCTCCCAAGTTTCAGCCCTTATGGGTATGAAAATTTATTTTATGTAGTTCTCTGATATTTCTTCTCTACAATTCCATAGGTCTAATCAAAATTGGATGTGCCAAGTGGAATTTACAGTAACTTCCCCACAACTTGTCGATTTTTGGCCTTTCCAACAGATGTCACTTGTACAGCGTGCCTCACACAAAATAATTGATACAAAATTATGAAACTCGTACCAGAAATACTATAGACTTTCCAAGATCCAATGAAACAAGTCCCACTAAATTTGGATGCTCTAGGAAGAAGTTATGATTGTTTTACCTGGAACACCTTCTTGAGACTAGTCAATAGGACTAGTCAGATACCCTATCTTACACAAGGTGTATCTACAAATTTAAGATGACCCAGAAGTTGAAATTTTTACCAAAGATACCTAACTAATTTTTGTGAATATCCTCTAGAGTTTAGGGTCTGAAACATTATAGAAATTGTTTTATATCGAAAATTCCGCAATGAATCAGTTCAATATTATTCCAGAACCCTATCTTATACAGGTTGTATCTCCAAAAGTATAAGGCCTTAGGAGATGAAATTTTAACCCATCGTACCTTGATCCATCTACTAAATTTCCTCAAAGTCGTTCCTTCTAAAACATTGTAGAAAAAAAGTTATAGCGAAAATACCAAGGTGTCTCAGATGTAGCAGCAAAACCCCAAGACCTTGAGCTCTGATACCATATGTTAAGAACCAAATATCAATATACCATAGAAAAACCTCAGAAAAAGTACTCAACGCCTTGAAAAAGAGATAATTTTATATAATAAGCCTCTTCGAGGGGGAAACCCCCTTTTACCCCACTTAAATGTTCAAGTACAAGATGATTCCAAATGAAAATGCCTCCTTGGTATATATATGATACTAGGAGGTATAATTACAACTAATGGAATAAAGCCAACATAAATAAAATAGAATTACTAATGTAATATGCCCCAATTAAGGGGTAATGAGCCAATATTAGGGCTTGACATTAATATCCCTTTTCTTAACACTTCCTGAGTAGACACACTTCTCTCTTAGATAGATAGGTACTTCAAGCCTTCTTTCATTCTTTCAACCTTGATAACTAATTCTTTTTCTTTATGTCCCTCCTGCGTTGTTACTTTTCTATATTGCTTCAACTTATCCTCTCATTCTTCTCTTAGTTGGTATATTTTCCTAGCTATTAGATCCCTTAATTCTTGTTTTTTTCTTTTCTATAGCTTCTTCCTTCTGATATGATCCTTTTCAATCCAATTCTTACCTAACAAAAATGGGAATGGGGCGTTGTCCTCAAAAAACCTAATGACTTCAAATTCTTCTTCGGTCGATGTTCCATGAACAATAATAGGTACAATAGTTACTCTTCCATATAAAGTTATCATATTGCCCTTAAACAAGCCTATCCTTCCTAAAGAAGGTACCACAATAGGCTTTCCAAAAACTTCCCAAGTTTCTTCTGTCATAATATTCACTTGTGTTTCTTCATCCAATACTATGCAGTCTATGTCGAAGCCTTTTATTTTTGCACTTATGTGTTGTTTTGCTTTCAGGATTTATGGTAAAATGACATCTTTATGAACATCCATCGTTTCTTCCAACTATAATAACATAGTATGAACTTCCTCTGAACTTATCTCTTTATGAATTTCTAACATACCCTTAGTCTCTTGACTCTTTTCATAATTTTCTTGTCTTATGTCCCTCCCTTCAAATTTAGCAATAATCCTTGGACAATCCTCAACCTCATGACCAAAAAACTTACAACAAAGACAAATAGGGCCTACCTCAGTGCATTTCTTAGAAATATGTCCCGACCTTCTGCAATTATAACACAAATTCAATCCTCTTTTTATTTTAAATGTTCCCCAATATTTTTTGTACTGCGCACTTCCTCTAGGATCATAGTGTTGGACCTGCAATCTCCAAACATTCTTTCCAGGTTTCAGCATCCACTTATCAGTCCAAAAACTCTTTCTATGCATAGGAATAACATATATTTCTTCATTTCCATTAAATTTACTCAAATCAACTCTTTCTTTCAACTACGCCCTAGCCTTCAGACTAGGACAGAATCTATCAAACATACTTAAATTCATGCTTTCAAAACAAAACAAAAAATCACTTATCTTTCTCTTACCAAAGAACAAAGCTTGCCTCTTTTATAATATTACCTCTTTTCTTCAGAACATCTTACTTTCTTGGCACAAAGCTTCACAATTCAAGTAGATTACTACACACTTAAGAAGAAGACCTATGCACAGATCTTTTCTTTTTCTTTACTTCAGTTCCCAGCAATCACAGTTGCAAGTCTCGGCAACAGAACCATTTCTCTACATAGGGGTGAACCCAAGGTTCAACGCTTAACAGCACACCAGAAAAACCCTAACTATTGGCCCTTTACGCAACACCTGCGAAGCAGGCGAAGTCTCACCCAAGGTAGAAGAAAGGGGGGTTATAGGACGTAGATGTTTGTAACCAGGCTGGGACATGATTCTGTGATAAGAGAACTTCGCAGAATATTTTCTTAATGCTTAGGAAGTGAACATGCATTAGTTTATTAACCTCATTAACACTGCAGAGCATAATCAAAGAAAGATAAGCACAGTAACAACAATTGATTATGCACCCTGAGCACTTAGCACTATGAGTTAAGTCTAGCATTCATTTACCCTTTAACATAAGTAAAGCACTTAAGCAACAAAATATATATTCATTACACATCATAATCAAAGCACTAAGCAAATGCATAACAAAAATGACACTGCACAAAGAAAACCATGAGACACCAGATATATGTGGTTCACCCCAGGGTGGGGCTATGTCCACAAACCGCTTCACCTCTTTATTATTTTCCAAAATCTTACATCCATTCACTCATGTGCATTAAGCTAAAGAGTCAAACTTCGCACAAGACAGGAGATCTATGCACTAAGCACTATATCCTCCTTCTTTACCTTCCAAAAATATGTCAAATGCACAGAGCCAAAATCTCTTATCATGGCACTTAGCACCTACTCCACACTAAGCATCACAAGACAACACTTTCGAAGCAAGTGAAGTCTCACCTGAGGTAGAAGCACGGGGTTTTGCATGACAGAGGTGTTTGTAACCATGTTGGGACATGATTCTGTGATAAGAGCACTTCGCAGAATATTCTGTTAATGCTTAGGAAGTGAACATGAATTAGTTTATTAACCTCATTAACATCATAGAGCATAATCAAAGACAGATAAGCGCAGTAAAAACAAGTGATAATGCACCTTGAGAACTTAGCACTGTAGGTTAAGACTAGCATTCATTTTCCCTTTAACATAAGTAAAGTACTTAAGCAACAAAATATATATTCATTACACATCATAATCAAAGCACTAAGCAAATGCATAACAGAAATGACACTACAAAAAGAAAACCATGAGACACCAGATATACGTGGTTCACCCCAGGGTGAGGCTACGTCCACAAATCACTTCGCCTCTTTATTATTCGCCAAAATCTTACATCCAGTCACTTCTTTGAACTAAGTCACAGAGTCAAGCTTCACACAAGACAGGAGATCTGTGCACTAAGCACCAGATCCTCCTTATTTACCTTCCAAAACTAGGTCAAATACACAAAGCCAAAATTTCTTATCATGACACTTAGCACCTTCTCCACACTGAGCATCACAAGCACTAAGCACAGTCTACAATATCACAGTCGAGCACAAAGCCTCAACCACATAAATTCCTTTGCAGAAAGAACTACTACTTCTAAAATACATTCCTCTTTATTTATACTTTACAAAATCTTACAATAAGGCCTAAACATGGGGAAAACCCATGGGCCAACATCCCATAAACCCATTACAAAACCTAGAGGAACCCTTACTGGGTCCACATAACCCTCAAAATAGGTGAGATCCACGATCTCATCTCTGTCTGGGTGCTCCTACTTCAACCAGCATGTCAAAGTCCAAAAGTGGGCCAAAACCTCCAAAACTGACCAAAGTTTCCCCAAAACTTGGTCGAGGGCCAACAGACACCATACATAAATTGTTCTAATTTTTTCACAAAACTTTGATGGATTCTAGACACAAGTTGGGGATATGACCATCAACATTATAGAGCATTTTATAGTAGGATTAGCTTCTCTCCCTATTAGTGGCGAGAGATGGTTCAATAAAGGTAAGTTCTCAAATGATATGTACAACCATTTCCTGGTAGCAGAGCATCAAAGATTAGACTGGAGCCAGGGAATCCTGATCGAATGGCTAAGAGAAGAATGGAGAGGAATCATGTCAAAAATTTAGAGGTACATCATTGGAGAGGGTAGATTTTCAATTATCCATTGTTATCATCTCATATTTCTCATGCATCTAAATGGTGATGAGGAGATGAATCTCCCATTCTACCTTCTCAAAATCCTAACCAATATGTCCAAATGAGTCCAAAACTATAACACCCTTGTTTCCCCCAGTTTGTAAATATAAATATATTGTCCAAGAGACTATGGAAAACTTGATATGTATGAAAGTTTGATTTGATGAACCTTTGTATAAAAGGTCAAGGAATGTAATTTATGTTATTAATAGAAATGGATAAGTGTTGCATGACTTTTGAAAGTGGGGGTTTTCCAAGATAGAACACAAATGTTATGAGAGATATGGTGAGGGGAATCAGGAATGGTTGAAATGACCCCCACCAAACTTGTACCTTGTGAGATTTAATTTCTCAGGACTAGAACATTCCTCTGACACAAAAAATTATTACCAGTCGGGATGGTAGGTGGGAAGACCTTATCAAGAGTTAATGAGGGGATGTGGTAGAGCATACATATTTAATGCTTTCGACCTGACCATGGACTGGGAATTCATGCCACATGAAAACTTTTTGAGGAAGGAAAGAAAGGAAAGCATGGTGGGAAGAAGGAGACATGCAAAGAAAATCAGAGTGGAGAGACGAAGCTCTCAAGTTCGAGGAAGAACTGAAACATGAACGTGTTCTAGTTGCAGGATATGGCTAGCAGGGTTATGATACAAGCTGATAAATGAGGGTGTTGAGTGACCGAGGAGGTACTCAAGCAGGCCTCCTTGCTTAGTATCAAGAAAACTGTTGCCAAGATCCTGTTGGAGGAGGAGGGTAACCTTCGTTCATGACTATTGTTGATTCGGAAGACAGATGTCTCTCTCATAGCATCGTGGTATGGCTTGGGGGTGGCCAGTGGTAAATACCTTAGGAGTGACTAAGCCTATGGTTGGGTGGAAATGAGCACCCCTTTCAGCATTCGCATCTCATTCCCTGTTTCTGATAAGTGTTTTCATACTTTGTGTATTGAAATGGAATAATGAATGAATGAATGTATTTGTTTGTCTATAAATGGTTTCTGTATAGAATGATCAAGTTATGTTTATGCATTTATATTCTTGTGGAATCATGCTTCTCATGGACATTTTATATGCCCCAAATTAAACTTTGAGACATCTTGGGATGTAAATCTATAGGAAGGTTGGGATATAAAGTATTGTGTTAGTCTGGCCTTGTCCATTTGAAGACGATATCCCCTTCAGACTCCTTCTTGTACGACTGAGATATCATGCCCAAGTCCTTAACAATTTCATGATGAAGATCAGAAAGGATAGCGATATTTAAGCCTTGAAAGCAAATATCCTTTCATTTGGAAGATGAGCGGATGAGATCTGAGCCTAAGGGAGCTAAGTCCTTCTGGCTTGGGAGCTCCGGAGGTCCGGGACCTCGAAGTATTATCGGCCCTCATAGTCATGAACCAGTCGAAGGTGACCGAGAGTTACGAATACTTGTAAGGTTGATCGGAGGTTTCCCTAGTGGTTATATGAATCGATCTTACCAACTAAACTGGGATCCAACTCCCCATCGCAAAGTAGCGTGAGCCACTGATCAAGAATGTTTGGGGGTTCCCTCAGTCGTTATATCTACACCAAGGCAAATTCAACAAAGTACCACCTTAGGAGAATGGAGATGTCGTAGCATCAAATTCCCCAAACTCTGAAGTTACGAAGCAAAGGAGAGTCGTATATCTATGGATCTATGTGGTCTGATCTCGATTGTGAGATCGGAGGGATGTTAGAAGGTTGTCAGCCCAGAGTGACGTGGCGTAGTGACGTCACCCAGGGTGACCTGGACCCCATTTTGAAATGACACATGTCACCCGTATTCTTGTGTATCACATACCCTATAGACCCATTGGAATGTGACACATGTCACCCTGACCCCTCCTACGCATCAGTTCTCGGTACGTGCTTGCCTAGCCAAAGTGGTTGGTGAAGTGACCGCCACTCCAGGACTTCGGGACTTTGGGACTCTAGAGGATTTCGGGTGTCGAGTTATAAAGAGACCCAAAAGGCTTGAAGTTCATAACCATCTAGCAAGCTTACGAAACTTTAGGAATTTGGAACTCCAGAAGGTCTCGTGCGTAGACAGTATGGAGGTGTCCAGTGCCAAAGTGTTGAATTTCATGTTGGCTTGCATGTTAGATGCATGCGCATTAGACAAAGAGTGATTCTAGTCGTCAGAGCAGAGGGTGGATGGACTCACATCGTGGGTGAATTAACTTGGATACCATGCGTGTGAGGTGGATTCACGTGGATTCCACGTGGCCCTCAACCAATGAATGCCTAAAGAACATTAGGAATCCATATCTAGCAACAAAAATCTTGGATTTGAGCCTGGTAGTAGTCATGTAGAATGCTACAGGTAAGTGGAAGAGGATAAATACCTCAGTCAGAGGATTTGAGATGTTAAGGAGAGAAAAATTTTGATGCCCCATCCCTAGGAAATATACTCAGGGGTCAGGTGTGTTAAAAATTGGTATCAGAGAATGGTTACAACACTTGGCCTGCTTGGGATCATGGACGAGTTGCGTAAAAACCATATTTAAAGGATTTGTAATGGTGACACCCTATCTTACCTCTTTCCTAAAGAGTCTGGTTAAAATTTTACTGAAGAAAATGATGAAACTTTCTACTCTATGTGTGTATCTAAGAAATATGAACTATGTGTGTGTTCATAAACTAATAGATAGTTGGCTAACAATAAGTGTTTTTTCAGCACTCAAGTAGTAAGAAAATCGTGGGAAAAACTACAAGTATAAAGGATGGTAACGCGCCATGTAGTGGGGGATGGATTCCACAATAGAGATGATGAATATGATGAAAGGAGGGTGGTGGAAACCCCTCCATATCTGGTTGAAACTATAAGGAGCCTCATGGCCGAATTACAAAGTTGCAAGGCTGACAATGAGATATTGATAAAGGAGAAAGAAAAACAAACAGAAATTAATGCAGTCTTGTTGCAAATCTTATCTGATATACAGAGGCAGCTGTAGCATGGACCCACAACCAGTCAGGTGGACTGACGACATATGAAGAGAAGTCAAATCCCACCTGAGATACGAAAATGTGGTCCCATAAGTGGCCACACTAGGAGGAGTACCTCGAGGAAGTTCCAACTTGGAGGCAAGAGACACACATCAAGAGAGTCCTCTGGAGAGGAAAATTGCAACTCTGGGGAATCTTCTAGTAGAAAATCTAGTTCACATTCTCGAAGAAAATGAAAGAAGGGGAAGCATTCCAAAATTCATGATCCTGAAGAGTTCAAGAAATTCAAACCACCCTCTTTAGATGGAGAGATTAAGAAAGGGGACGAGGTAGAAGCTTGGCTGCTTGGTTTATATAATTACTTCAAAGTCCATGACTACTCTAAAAACTTGAAGGCTCGAATAGACATCTTCAGCCTAAATGGGAAGGCTTCCTTTTGGTGGGAAGACCTTAGGAATGTAAAAGGAATCCATGAGAAGGACTTGTCATGGAAACAGTTTGATAAATACTTAAAGAAGAAGTATATGTCAGATAAATACTTTGATGGGAAGACTAAGAAGTTCTACAAACTCATGTTGGAACAACTCACCATAGAGGAATATGTCAATAAATTCCTTGAATTGTTGAGGTATGTACCCTACATAAAGGATGAAAAGGTAAAATTGCAGCGATTTATTAGTGGGTTACCTTAGTCCTACCAGAACAAGATTGAGTTTGATGAGCCTAAGACCTTAGAAGATACTATCTGGAAAGCAAGGTATTGTTATGAACAGTTAGGGAGTCAGGCATAACCTTGTGAGGAATGGAAGAAGAAGAGTAGTTCAGGATTTAATAAGAAGGGGTTTAAACCCTCAAGATTTAAGAACTATGGGAAGGGATATAGGATGAGATTTCCTACTAGAAGTGTGTATCAAAAAAAATTCCCCTCCCATAGTGGAAATAAACCTTTTGGAGCAACCCCAAGAAAGACTGATAACCCAAAGAGAGAACCCTTGAAATGTTGGGGTTGTGGAGAAGAACATTTGTTGAGGGATTGTCCACATAGACAATAGAACATTAGGAGATCCTACAAAATCCAAGAAGCTACCATAGTCAATGATGTGGCTAGGATCATTCCATGTATTTATGAAACCTTGGATAATAAAAAATATGACCACCAAGCTTCAGTGGTGGAGATGGAAGGTATGATCGCCCACCATCTAGTTTATGTTTTAATTGACCCTGGTTTTAATTTGAGTTATGTGGCCCCTCAGAGTGTTGATAAGTATAAACTACAACCAGTTATACATGCTAAGTCATGGATGGTACAATGAGCCACTGGAACCAAAAGAAAAGTAGCAGAGGTCATACCAGTTTGCCAATTCATTATGGATGGATTACCCACCCAAGAAACCCTTAACATACTTCCCCTAAGATATTATGACCTGTTGATTGGTATAGATTGGTTAGCCACTTATAAAACCAAGTTGGACTATTACCATAAAAATTTGGAGTGTGAAAATGAAAAAGGGAGAAAAATAACCCTCCAAGGGATTCAGAAGCATGTCTCAGTGAGATGAATATCATCCCTTCAAATGAAAAAGTATTGTAGGAAGGGATGTCCTCTATATGAAATACATGCATTGGAATATGTTGAGGGTGACAAACCAAACCTAGAGGACCACCTCATATTAAGAGAGTATAAAGACGTGTTTCCAGAAGAGGTAGCAGGTCTACCTCTGAGAAGATACATTGACTTATCCATAGAACTCGCACCAGGAGGAGTGCAAGTGTCTAGAACACCCTATAGGATGAGCACACTAGAGCTAGTTGATCTCAAACTACAGCTAAAGGAGATGATGAAAAAATACTACATCCGACCCAGTGTGTCTCCATGGGGAGCACCCATATTTTTTTTGAAAAAGAAATATGGAACACTTCGACTGTGCATAGACTATAGATAACTCAATAAGACAACCATAAAGAACAAGTATCCATTACCAAGAATATATGACTTGTTCGATCAATTAAAGGGTGATTCCATTTAATCAAATATTGACTTAAGGTATGGATACCATCAAGTGTGAATCAAGGATGAAGACATCCACAAAACAGCCTTCAGGACCAGATATGCTCACTATGAATTTGTGGTGGTGCCATTTGGGTTAACCAATTCCCCTGCCACTTTTATGTGCTTGATGAATATTGTACTCAGCAAATTTCTAGATATATTTGTATTGGTTTTCATTGATGATATAATAATATACTCCAAGAATAGAGAGGAGCATGAAGAACATCTTAAATTAGTGCTTCAAGTACTAAGAGAGAATCAACTCTACGCTAAGTTTAGCAAGTGTGACTTTTTCCATAAGCAAGTCCATTACTTAGGCCATGATATTTCTGAAGAAGGAGTGGCAGTAGACCCTGACAAGATCAGATCTATAATGGAATGGCCTTCCCCAAAGGATGTATCTGATATCAAGTCCTTTATGGGCTTAGCAAGATACTATATAAGGTTCATAAAGGGATTTTCTAATATTGGTTGTCCAATCACTGCCCTTCAGAAAAAGGGGGTTAAATTCACTTGGACACCGAAATGTGAAGAGAGATTTCAAGAATTGAAATACCTTCTAACCCATACACCCATGATGAATATTGCAGACTCTGATAATGACTTCCTCGTGTGTACATATGCTTGTAAGGAAGGACTCTGAGGAGACCTTATGCAATAAGGGCATGTAATTTTCTATGAATCCAAAAAATTGAATGAACATGAAATGAATTACGTGACCCATGATCTAGAGTTGGCTTCCATAGTGCACGCTTTAAAAATGTGGAGGAATTACCTCCTAGGTAGGATATTGGTACTTATAATAGACCATTGTGGATTGAGGCACCTGTTTGATCAACCAAAACTCCAATTCTAGACATGTTAGGTGGATGGCTCTCTTGAGTGAGTTTGATTTCGAAATCAAACACATCAAAGGAAAGGAAAATAGAGTAGTCGATGCCCTTAGCAGAAGTGTGAAAATGATTCACATGGAAACGGTAAGCACCTGTGAAATAGATGTCAGGGAGAGAGTGAGGAATGCACAAGAAACAAATGCATTCTTCAAGATCGTGAGGTCATACCTAAAGCAAGAGCCTGCAGGGATAAAGTATGAATGCTATCAGATGCTTGATGAAGGCATGCTAACCTACAGAAATAGATTGTATATTCCAAGTTGTGATGACTTGAAGAGGTTCATAATGGATGAACTACACAAGAGACCATATACTGGTCATCCAGGTTATCGGAAAATGATCACGGCCACTAGGAAACAATTTTGTTTGCCTAGATTGAAAAAGGACATAGTTGACTACCTAGCTAAGTGTCTATAATGCTAGTAAGTTAAGGCAGAACACCGGCACTCGGGAGGGTTTTTATAGCCTCTACCAATTCAAGAATGGAAATGGGAAACCATCTGCATGGATTTCATCACCGAATTAAAAAAATACCCCAAGCAGAATGATGCAATCATGGTAGTAGTAGAAAAATTGAAAAAGTCTGCTCACTTCGTTCCTTTCAAGTCAACTTGCAAGGCAATAGATATTGCCAACATCTTCATGAAGGAGATATTCAGACTGCATGGCATGCCTAGGGAGATTATATCTGACAGAGACGCAAAATTTACTTCAAGCTTTTGGAGATCCTTAATGGTTGTTTTTGAGACTAAATTATTGTTTAGCATAGCCTATCACCCTCAAACTGATGGACATATAGAAAGAGTGAACCAAATATTAGAAGACATGTTAAGGATGCATGTAATGCATCAACCTAAGAAGTGGGAAGACTGCCTGCCATTGGTATTTTTTTCCTACAACAATGGTTATCAAGAATCATTGAATATGAGCCCTTTTGAAGCCCTCTATGGTAGACAGTGCAAGATTCCAATCAGTTGGAGTAATCCAGTGGATAGAATTTCAATATCACCTGAAATGTTGAAAGAAATGGAACAACAAGTGATTCATATTAAGCAACATCTGAAAACTACTCAGGATAGACAGAAGAGTTATGTCGATATAAATATAACTCCCAGAGAGTTCAAGACAGAAGACCATCTCTATCTTAGAATTAGACCCAGGAAGAGTTCCCTAAGAGTGGGAGCTTGTGCCAAGCTGTCACCCCGGTATTGTGCACACTTTGAAATATTGGATAGAGTGGGACATGTAGCCTATAGTCTAGCACTCCCTCCCACATTGGAGGCACATAATGTTTTCCATGTTTCATTATTGAAGAAATATGTACATGATTCTAATCATATAATTGACTGGTCTATGATTCAGGTGGATCCAGAGGGAGAATTTATGCTAGAACCTCAATGCATACCAGACAGGAAGGAAACCTCACTCAAGAACTAAACCATTGCACAAGTCAAGCTGCAGTGGAAACATTTTGACCTAGATGAGGCTACGTGGGAAATGGAGGATGCCATGAGACAGGAATATCCATTTTTATTTGCTTCTGTATATACAGAGCACATCGACAGATAGAACATAGAGGACGATGTTATTTTAAGGGGGAGGGTATTGTAACACCTATGTTTCCCAAGTTTGTAAATATAAATATATTGTCCAAGAGACTATGGCAGACTCGATATGTATGACATTTTATTTGATGAACCTTTGTATAAAATGTCAAGGAATGTAATTTTTGTTATTAATAGAATAGGATAAGTGTTGCATGACTGCTGACAGTGGGGGTTTTCCAAGATAGACCATGGATGTTATGAGAGAGATGGTGAGGGGAACCAAGAATGGTTGAAATGACCCCCACCAAACTCGTACCTTGTGGGATTTAATTCCTCAGGACCAGAACATTCCTCTGACACATAAATGAATTACCAGTCAGGCTAGTAGGTGGGAAAACCTTATCAAGATTTAATGAGGGGATGGGGCAAAGCATCCATCTTTAAGGATTTCAGACCTAACCACGGACTTGGAATTTGTGCCACATGCAATATTTTTTAGGAAGGAAAGAAAGGAAAGTGTGGTGGGAAGAATAAGACATGCGAAGAGAAGCAGAGTGGAGAGATGAAGCTCTCAAGTTCGAGGAAGAACTAAAATATGGATGTGTTCTGGTCGCAGGATATGGATAACAGGGTTATGATACAAGTTTATAAATGAGGGTGTTGAGTGATCGAGGAGGTACTCAGGCAATCCCCCTTGCTTGGTATCGAGAAACTCATTTCCAAGATCCTGTTGGAGGAGGAGAGTAACCTTCGTCCCTGACTGTTGCTCAACTAGAAGACAAAATTCTCTCTCAGAGCATCGTGGTCTATCTTAGGGGTGGTCAGTGGTAAATCTATTAGGATTGACTGAGCCTATGGTTGGGTGGAAATGAGCACCCCTTTCAGCAGTCGCATCACGTTCCTTGTTTATGATAAGTGTTTTCATACTTTGTGTATTGAAATTGAATAATGAATGAATGCATGTATTTATCTGTCTATAAATGGTTTCTATATAGACTGATCAAGTTATGTTTATGCATTTATATTCTTGTGGAATCATGCTTCTGATGGATTTTTTATATGCCCCAACTTAACCTTTGAGATGTCTTGGGACGTAAACCTGTAGGAGGGTTGGGATAGAAAGTATTTCATTAGTCTAGCCTTGTCCTTCTGAAGAGGATATCCCCTTCTGACTCCTTGTTGTGCGACCAGGATATCCTTCCCAAGTCCTTAACAATTTCATGATGAAGCTTAGGAAGGATAGCGATATTTAAGCCTCAAAAGGAAAGATCCTTTCATTTGAAAGATGAGCAAACAAGATCTGAGCCTAAGGGAGCTAAGTTTTTTTTGGCTTCGGAGCTCCGGAGGTTTGGGACCTCAGAGTATTATCAGCCCTCATAGTCATGAATCGTCTGAAGGTGACCGAGAGTTACAGTTACCTATAAGTTTTACCGATGTTGGGAGATTTCCCTAGTGGTTAGATGAACCAATCTTACAGACTAAATTGGGATCCAACTCCCCATCACAAAGTAGTGTGAGCCACCGATCGAGAATGTTTGAGGGTTCCCTCAGCCGTTAGATCTACACTAGGGTGACTTCGGTGGAGTACCACCTCAAGACAATGGATATGTCGTAGCATCAAAATCCCCAAACGTTGAAGTTACGAAGTGAAGAAGAGCCATATATCTATGGATATACGTGGATGGATCTAGACTGTGAGATTGGAGGGATGTTAAAATGTTATCAGTCTAGAGTGATGTGGCATAGTGACATCACCCAAGGTGACATGGACCCTAGTTTGATGTGCCACATGTCACCTGGATTCATGTGTATCACATACCCTATAGACCCATTAGAACATGACACATGTCACCCTGACCCCTCCTACATGTCATTTCTCGGTACATTCCCGCCTAGCCAAAGTGGTTGGTGAAGTGACCGAAACTCTAGGAGTCCAGGACTTTCAAACTCTAGAGGATTTGGGGTGTGGCATTATAAAGAGACCCAAAAGGCTTGAAGGTCAGAACCGCATGGAAAGCTTACGGAACTTTGAGAGTTCAGAACTTTGGAAGGTCTCGTGCGTAGACAATATGGAGGTGTTTAGCATCCAAGTGTCAAAATTCTTGTTGGTTTGCATATTAGATGTTTGTGCGTTAGACAAAGAGTGAGTCCATTCATGGGAGCAGATGGTGGATGGAATCCCACCGTGGGTGAAATAACTTGGAGACCATACATGTGAGGTGGATTCATGTGGACGCCACATGGCCCTCAACCAATGAACGCCCGAAGAACATTGGGAAGCCATATCTAGCAACCCAAAGCTCGGATTTGGGCCTAGTAGAAGTCATATAGAATGATACAGAAAAGTGGAAGAGGATAAAGACCTCGGTCATAGAATTTTAGATGTTAAGGAGAGCGAAATTTTGATGCCCCATCCCTAGGAAAGATACTCAGGGGTCAGATGTGTTACAAGAACAATCCACAAACTTCTCATGGAAGTCTCTACCATCAGGGATTTATAAAAATATTAGTTCTTTATGCTCTCAGTGAATTGGGAATGTCTTGGGAAGAAATTCTAGTATCACTAGTGTTACAAGATGAAGAGCCAAATGCATAGAAACCATCAGAATATCAACCATCATAACAGGAAATTGAAGTTTCTAAGGAAGCTAGTGTTTCCATAGAGCCTCAAAGTTCATCAAAAACCTTCCATCATTCCAAAGAATAAAACCTACCTGCAAAAAGGACCAGATATGTCAAAGAAATATCCATCACTCCAGAAAATGATGAAAAACCTTAGAGGCAACTAAGATCATCCATAGTGAAACAGAGGGTCGGAGAAGATGATAAAGTATATGTCAGAAAAGGTAAAAAATAGGTTTGTCCAGTAGTCCAACTATCTCCTCAACATCTTGAGGTCGAACCAGTGCCCGTTGGCATGCAAGTAGAAAAAAACCCTAAATTGGAATCAAGAAAACAACAGAAGAATACGCAGGTTAGTCCTAAAGAAGTTACAGTTGAACTTGTGTCATCTAACACACATATTGAAGAGCCTCCTGAGGAAAAATAGGGTAGAAAGAAAAATGGGAAACATGTCCTAGGGATGCCAAGTAAACCAAATCAAAAGATCGGGTTGACCAACTAGCTGAGGATAAATTCCAAAGCCTTGTTCGATCCATCCCTCAAGGAGAAGAAACCAATTTTAATAGAAGATCAAGACATTGATGGAGAGCCCTCTAGGTTTACCAATTTGGAAGAAATGGTTATCCACACTTTGAAGGAAATGCCAATAGAAAAGGCCAAAAAGAAAAACGACAAGGGACATAGCTCAAGTATTAAACCTTCTGATTTGGAAATAGAGTACACCACAGGTCCAGACCCGGAGAAATATTTAGAATAAACTAGTCCAGAAACACAACATGTCCCAAAGTAGGTTTTAGAAGAGACCAAACCATAGGCAAGGGGGGAATGTTGAGGGTATATTATATTTTGAAATACACCATTAGAGACAAACCTCAAAAGAAGCCAAGGTATGAGATGAGACATAGGAAAGCTAACCTCTCCATTCATCTCAACAATCTTGTTGTTGATGAAGAGTATGAAATTAAAGTTGAGAACATAGTGAAAACATAGATCAAGCATAAAGTGGAGGTAACAAGGAAATGAAGGATAGTAAGCAGCGGGTAGAAAGCCTCAATTAGCAAAATGACAGTATAAGGCAACATATTCAAGAGTTGTAGCCAAAATATAAAACTCTTGAGATGCAACATTCAAAACTACATAGAAAGTACCAGAAGTTGCAGAAAAAACATCAAAAGACCTGCATGTTCCTAAAGGAAATCATCTATGTTGTTGTCAACAAGTTGGAAAATCTAAAGACTGTGCAAGTTTTTCTCCAGTGTTGAAGTTATTTCTCTAGTTAGTGGCATATGTGTGGATCCATGCAAAGTCAACAACAAGTTCCATCCTTTGAAGACTTTTTTTGTGCAGCTCCTACACTCTAGTTATCAATAGTTACTCTAGTTTCAGTTAGAGAATATTTTTGTTTTAGTTTGAGATATTACAGATAGTGTTGGCCCTTGACCAATTTTTGAGGATCCTTGGTCATGTTTGACCTATTTTTGGGACTTTGATAGGCTGTCGAAGGTGGAGTGCAAGACGAAGCAGAGATCACAGGATCTCGACCCCCTTTTAGGGATTTTTGGGATTTGGGATTATGTAACGGGTATGGGGATGTCGGCCCATGGGTTTACCCATGTTTAGGCCCAATTTTTTAATGTATAAATAGATGCTAGGTGATGTAGTGAGGATATAGAGAAATGAATGGCAAGTCAGTTGTAAGTGATGTTGAGTGCAAGTAACAGTTGTAAGTGCTTTGTGTATGTTTTCAAAGCTGAGTGCAAGTGACTGTAAGGATTGTATGTAGGCTTTGTGCAGTAACCTAGCTTGGGGAAGGAGGATCTAGCGAAGAGTGCACAGATCTCATGTCCTCTGCGAAGTTGATCTAAAGGCTCTGTGCATGTGCCAGAAAGAGACCAAGCAGTGACAAATTTCACAAATATCTTCCATACCTTGCGCACCAAGTTGGGTATCAAAGATTCGAAGTGACATATGGTGCTCAAGTATCACGGTGCTCTGCATAGATACATCTAGAAAAAAATGGAATTTCTGAACATCTCATCCTTGGGTGTGGCCTACCGATATGATGTCAAGATTGAGCAGAATCTCAAACAAAAGACTCGGAAATTTGGGCCTGGGAACCCCTCACAACAAAATCCAGGAAAGGGTGGCCCCAACCCACCGAACAAAGGACAGAGAAAATATGGATAATATCAGGACAACCAGTACAAGCCACAAGTAAAGAAGGACACCGGAAAGACAAAGAAAGATACCGGGAAGTGGTGCGACTTCCATAAGATCCCTTGGCATAACACTGTTGACTGTCGCTCAAAGCAATCGTTGGAGGACAAAGTGAAAGCCTCTTAATCATATGCAGATTCTGACTCTGAGACAGAACTAGAAAGGTGAAGAAAGATCATTGATACGAAACCCAGTGCCACCATTGCTACCACCAAGCTCCAGCCTAGTGAACCAGACGAGCCAAAAGAAGGAGAGTGCCTCTTCCATTCACAGATGTGGGTAAAAGGCACCCCGTTGCACTTCATCATTGATAGCAATAGCCAGAAGAACCTCATCTCAGCAGAGGTCATCAAGCGGCTGGCCCTGCCAACAACGTCACACCCACAACCCTACACCATTGGATGGCTCCGCCAAGGAAGTGATCTTTGCGTCAGCTAAAAGTGCCAATTGTCGTACGGCATCAAGCCCTTCAAAGATAGGGTATTGTGTGATGTTGCTCCTCTCAAATTTTGTGATGTTCTTTTGGGCCAACCTTATTTATGGAAACATCATGTTGTATATGAGTCTAGGCCTCATAGTGTTATTATTACTTTGAACAGGAAATTGTACAAGATACCCGAGGCAGTCCCATCTAGTGTTATTTCCTTGATCTCTGCTAAGAAATGCAGGAAGGTCATCTCTCAGACGAGGAATTTTGTCTTCTTCTTGATTCACTCTCAGAATAAGCGAAATATTGCATCCACATCCAGGGTCTCTGCAGCCAACCTATCCACACAGTAGAAGCAAGTAGATAAGGTCATGGAAGAATACTCGGATATCTTCTCCTCACCTACAAGGCTACCTCTGCACTGCCAGGTCAAGCACCTCATCGATATGACCCCTGGTGCACCGCTTCCCAATGGGCTAGTCTATTGTCACTCTTTGTTAGAGAATGAGGATATCAAGCGATAGATCCAAGAACTGTTCCACAAGGGGCACATCCGCCCCATCTCGTCACCTTGTGGGAGCCCAATCATGCTGGTACAGAAGCAAGATGGAACCTGGTGACTATGTATTGATTACCGGGATCTGAATAAAATCACTGTTAGAAACCAGTACCTGATTCCCCGAATCGATGACCTCCTTGATCAACTTAAGGGGGCCAAATACTTCAGTAAGATTGATCTGAAGTCTAGCTACCACCAGGTCTCGATAGAACAGACAGATGTATGGAAGACCACATTCAAGTCAAAGGAAGGACTTTTTGAATGGTTGGTCATGCCCTTTGGTTTGACAAATGCTCCAGCCACATTCATGAGGATGATGGATGATATATTGCGACCATTCACCAATATTTTTTGTAATGTCCCCAAGGTCGAGCCCTATTGTAAATCATGTCTATGAAGTATGGAGATTTCATTATGAATTGTAATTATGTTTTATAAGCTAGTGAGCGAATTTTATATAAGTTGGTGGGCTTATGTGTTATTAGGCCGGAGAGCCTAAGTGTTAAGGCCGAGAGATTTCTTTTGTATATGTAATAATGCATAACATTAATAAAAATATAAACATCGCTACTTGTAGACTGACCACGATGAATGAGTGATGGGGGACTAAGATTCCACAGATTGGGTAAGGGATTGGAGGTTGGAAATTTGGAAAGAGAGGCTAAGTGTTGAGCCTAGGGGCTTAGGTCCTTGGGAATAATATTTTAATATTATTCCAAAAGCCATGTGAAATATATGTTGTGTCCTAAGTTCATGGAGAGGAAAGCATGCTGATGGAGCGCATGCAGCTTCATGGGTGACATGTGTTGACCCATAAACATGTAGTTAAAAAATTGCAGAAGTCAGTTGTGGGGGGGGTCGCTCCTCATTCCATCATCCTTTCAGTCTGATTTTGAATACCCTCACGCAGCTCTAAGAACCAGAAAACTAAGACGTCTTCCTAAAGAACAAAACATCATCCGTCTGATTCCATTATTGGTTTGTGTCTGCCCTTGACATACCTATGCATCGTTGAGAGAACTGGTCAGGAGGGGAAATTCGACTTGTGAGTTCCAGAACCTAGTCTATACGCCATTGCAAAGATAAATTTGTACCCAATCTGTCTGTAGGTTGTTGTTTTCTATTTTCCTGAGTGGGGTTGTGTTGTGGTTATCCTCACCATGTGGGAATTGAGTCGGAAGGGGATGAAGAATCGGGTTTTAAGGCCCTTATTTGAAGAGGCAGTCTGTCAAGCCTGTGAGAATCTATTTCCAGGTGAAGGAGTCTGCTGGGAAGTGGTATTCTTCCAAAGAGAGTCCATCACTAGCTATGGAGCTCTAAGACTTCCTGATCCAGCCTATTGTCAAGACCCAGAGAGGGAGGTGAAGTAGCGATGGATTTTTCTTGTGAGGGTGTATACTCCCGAGAAAAATAGGCATGTGGGGAATGAGATTCTGTGAGTAGTGGGCGTAAGAAGGAATCCTGGGAAGAATCCTTCTGGTTATTTTGTGCAGTTTCCCTGTAACCTCGACCTAGACTAGGATTCCTTGCCTTGGGTGGAGCTTAGTCCCAGCTCGGGGGTGACACACTACTGAGAATGATGAGTAGCGTGGTCTAAGTCTGGGAGGCTCATGGAAGGCCTAGACGTGGTTGGTGGAATTACCATGGTTTCAAAGATAAGTATTAGCTTATCCTTAATATTATGTTTTGCATGCCTGTGATGCTTATATGTATCATGTTTTCGGTTGTGCATATGAATTATTGTTAATGACAGGAATTATTTATGTTAGCAGTAATCTTGTGCTTACTCTGAGTTAAATGTGTTTAATATGACTTAAATTCATTTTATCAATTAAGTATGAGAATGATGTTGTTCCGCACAGTAGCGTTTTCCCAGCTAATGGGATGACGGTTGGGGACGTTACAGTATGGTATCAGATCCTAGTTTCAACGCTGAGCCTGGATGGGCCGGATAAGTGGTCTTTAGACCGAGGTTTTGTGAAGCAATTGTGTCTGGAGGACTAATTTCAGACCTTAGAATGTTTCTGAGTGTCAACAGACTACTTGATCGTGTTACAAAGCTTAGGAGGTGTATCGGTATTATAAAACTATAGCCGATGTGGTATATGGCCACAGGGAGAGAGAGAAATCCACACCATAAGTGTTGGATCAAGTAGATGAAGGTTCAAAAGGAGGGTAAAAATTCATTGGCCAAAAGTCCATGAGAAGCAGAGTTGGATAGTCATAATTCTCTATGGAGAACTCGTGAAATCACAAGGACTGTAAGATAGAAGGAAGTTGCAAAGTGGTTAGTGGATGGAGAAACTTGCCACCCTAGAATCCAGAATAAACGTGGGTCATTGATCATGGTTGGTTTGAACCATTGGATCATTTCATGAATTCAAGGATCGTGAACTTGGTGCACAGGAAAAATTCTTGGTCACTCCAAGTCCCGAATCGTGAAAGAGATTAACAAGGGTAGAATCGGACGGTGGAGCGCTTCCAGGAAGAAGTGTCGAAATCCCGTGAGCCGTCGGATCCAGCCAACTAGCAAGGAATTTAGGGCTGAAGATAGGTGTAATCATATGAGAGATCTGGATCGTTATATACAAATCATCGAGGATCGTTGGATCTCGTACAAGAACTCGTGTATCGGAATTTGGGGATTGAAGTGACAAGAGATTTGGGGTCGCTGCATCGTGAACTCCCAGTTACCAAAAACCCAAAACCCTGAAATCCCAAAACGATCTACACCGTAGATCGTAGGAGAGGAAATTTACCATTGGATCAAGTAGATGAATAGACCATAATTTCATAATTTTGGCAAATGGAAGTTTGAGATGTGTAGATGCATGAACTCCTGATGCCCGAAACTCCGAAACGAAAAGTAAAAGTAGTGGGGACCCCTGACATCGCTAGGAGTCAGGTGGACCTTCTTAATGACACCATGTCTCACTACCTTGGTGGGCGACAGCTGTGTTGTGGGCCCGGAGGGTAAGGAAATCGAATTTTCGAAAGTTAGGAGTTGGAGAGGGAAGCGAGTGCAAGAACCTCCGGGACCAAAACCCCAAAACCCGAAACCCCGAAGCCCTGAAATCCTGAAACTCGAAGTTTCATTTGGAGAGCCTTGTAGCACCTAGAAATTTAGAGTTTGATCATGGCCCATGGATGCATGGGTTGGGGACTAAAAAAATGGGGGCTATCACCAGAAATTGCAGAGCCAAACAAAGCTCAGAAAATTTGTGGAATCGACACATTTTCTTATTCGCATTGGTTTATGAATGTTGTAGTTTTATTAAGGGTTTAAGGCCTAACAAACTTTGGTTGACTGCACATTGTGTGTGCATATTTCAACGAGTGTCGGGACAGCCACGAATCGATGCTGAGTATAGAAATGGAAGAGGTGTGGATTGTCTCCAATTCATAGAACGAAAGAGAAGGAAGGGATGTCAACTTGGGAGTCGAAGGATCCAACTCCTATGGGTACGGAAGAGAATTTGATAAGGAAGGGCATGTGATGAAAATCATTGAAATATTGCAGAAGGATTCCCAGGATCACCGAGCCGATAGCCAAAAGCTCATGAGGGTCAGGGATCGGCAGGGTGAATTAAACTTAAAGATGTTGAAGAACCTGGAAAGAACAAAAAGGAAATTGAAAAAGGAGAGTGACACAAGCAAAACAGGGAGTCGCAGGAACCCTGAGAGAAAAAGAAGATCAAGGAGTGGTAGTAGACATCGTCGTCACTCCCCAAATCATTTTGATATGGAAGCACACAGTAGTTCAAGCCCATCCCCTACCATAAAACACCAAAGATCTAGAGTGGATGAATTGAAAGGGAAGATGAACAAGATTAAGCCTCCTACGTTTGATGGAGAACATAAGAAGCAGGAAGACGCCGAAACATGGTTGCTTGGCATGAGGAAATATTTCCAACTGTAGAATTACTCCTCTCATGCAGAAGGAAGAATTGCGATGTATCAACTAAAAGGAAAAGCATCCATGTGGTGGGATCAGCTTGTGCAGGTGCAGCATGTTAGAGAGAAAGATATCACATGGAAGGAATTCAAGAGGTATTTCGAGAGGAAATACCTCACTAAAATATACTATGACAAAAAGATGAAGGAGTTCTTCAAACTCAAGCTGGGCAGCATGACCATTGATGAATACGAACGAAGGTTTTTGGAATTACTGAAGTATGTTCCATTCATCAAAGATGAGGCTGTAAAGATTCAAAGGTATCTGAGTCGACTTCCACCTCCCATTGGTGAGAAGATTCAGTATGATGATCCTAAGACTATGGAAGAAACAATAAGAAGAGAGAAATGCTTATATGAGCAACAAAGAGAAAAGCCTACCTTTCGAAAGGCTTGGAATGACCAGAAGAAGTTTAAGAAAGAATAGAGGCAGAAGGGAAACAAACCTCCCTTTTTTTAGAAATAGTCCTCAAGGACATCCATAATTTAGAGAGCTGAGAATGGCTAAAGTGGGGGAACAAAGGTCGAGACAGATGCCCATTCAGTGTTGGGGCTGTAAAGAGAACCACAAGTACAGAGATTGTCCCCATAAAAATAGAAAAGCAGGAGATGTCCATAATGTTAAACAAGTTGAAACAATGGAGGACATGGGCAGTAGAATGCCAAGGATCTATGTGGCCCTGGACAATAAGCAAGTTGAATTTCAGTCGCACATGATTGAAGTGGAAGGTATGATTAACAACCAACCATTTATTATTTTAATTGATTCAGGGGCTAGCCATAGTTATGTAGATCCTAGGGTGGTGGAAAGTTTGCATTTATCAAGAAGCAAACATGAAAAGTCTTGGTTAGTGTAGTTGGCTATAGGAACCAAGAGGAAAGTCACTGAGTTGGTTAAGTCTTGTCCGGTGGACATGAAGGGATTGAGCATGAAGGATGAATTGAATATTCTACCTTTAGGCTCTTATGACTGTTTAATTGGGATGGACTGGTTGGACCAGCACCATGCCCTCCTAGACTGTCGTAACAAGGAATTTACATGCCTAGATGAAGAGGGGAATCAGAAAATAGTCCAAGGAATTCCCAGAGCTATGGTTGTTAGAGAAATCTCAGTAATGCAATTGAAAAATTGTTACATGAAAGGATTTCAATTGTTTGCAGCCCATGTGGAGGAAGCATCTAGAAATGAACTCTCAAAGATTGGAGACCATGTGGTACTAACAGAGTTTGAAGACGTATTTCAGGAGGTACCCAGACTACCTCCGAAGAGAGATATCAATTTCTCTATAAATTTGATGCCTGGAGCAGCTCCAGTGTCGAAATCTCCTTATAGAATGAGTATGCCAAAACTGAAAGAGTTGCAATTGTAGCTTGGAGAGCTTCTAAAGAAGGGGTACATTCTCCCAAGCATGTCACCTTGCGGTGCCCCAGTCCTGTTCATGAAGAATAAGGACAGGACGTTGAGGCTCTGCATTGATTTCAGATAGTTGAACAAAGTAATGGTCATGAACAAGTATCCTCTGTCGAGGATCGACGATCTTTTCAATCAGTTGAAAGGTGTGAAAATATTTTTGAAGATCGGGATATCACCAGGTAAGAATAAAGGATGAAGACATCAGCAAGACCGCCTTTATAACAAGGTATGGTCATTATGAGTTCACAGTGGTACCGTTTGGGCTATCGAATGCACCTATTGTTTTTATGTGCTTGATGAATGGTGTATTCAGGGACTATCTAGACAAGTTTTCCATAATCTTCCTAGATGACATTTTGGTGTATTCCAAGTCAGAGGAAGAGCATGAACAACACCTAAGGATGGTGTTGCAAGTGTTGAGAGAACACAAATTGTATGCCAAGTTATGAAAATGCTCGTTTTATCAAAGGAATATCCATTACTTGGGGCACATTATTTCAGCAGAAGGGATCATCGTGGATCCTGAGAAGCTTGAGGCCATTAGAGAATGGTCAACACCAAAGAATGTGGCAAAAGTTATATCCTTTATGGGTTTAGCAGGCTATTACAGAAGGTTTATCGCAGGGTTCTCAAAGATAGCTCACCCTATCACTTCCTTGCAAAGGAAGGAGGAAAAGTTTCAGTGGACTAAAGAGTGTGAGAAAAGTTTCCAGCAATTGAAGCAGTTGTTAACCAGTGCTCCAATCTTGAGGAGTGTAGATCCAAATGTGGATTTTGTGGTGTGAACGGATGCGTGTAGAGAAGGGTTGGGAAGAGTTCTCAGTCAGAATGGATTTGTAATCTGTTATGAGTCCAGGAAGCTGAAAGAGAACGAAAATAATTATGCCACTCACAATTTGGAGTTGGAAGCAATTGTTTATGCTCTGAGGAAATGGAGTCATTACCTCATCGGAAGGAGGTTTGAACTCAGAACAGACCATAACGGTCTGAGATATTTGTTTGATCATCCAACCTTAAATGCTAGACAAAGTAGGTGGCTGGAATTTATGTGTGAGTACGACTTTGAGATCAAGCATATCAAAGGAAAGGAGAATAAAGTGGTTGATGCACTCAGCAGGAGGGTGCATGAATTACATGCTACAGCCATTATCATGTATCGGAATGATATTAAAAGCAAAATTCTGGAGGCTGCAAATGTAGATTTGCAGTACAGAGAATCAGTAGCCAAGCTACAACAGGGTAAGATGCCATAGAAGATGGAAATTTATAAATTGGAAACCAATGGAATACTATTGTACAAGAACAGAATTTTTGTACCCAATGTTCAGTGCTTGAAACAGATGATTTTGCAGAAGATGCATAATGTGCCTTATGCAAGGCACCCTGGATATCAGAAAATAGTAGCAGCGGTCAAGAGCCATTACTTTTGGTTGGGTATGAAGAGAGAGATCATTGAGTACATTGCCAAATGTATGGAGTGCCAGAAATTTAAAGTTGAGCATAGGCACCCAGCATGGTTGTTGCAACCTTTACCCATTCCTGAGTGGAAGTGGGAAGTGGTGACAATGAATTTTATTACAGGATTGCCCAAAACAAGAAAACTGCATGATTCGATCATGGTGGTGGTGGACAAGATTACAAAAGCTGCCCATTTTATTCAACTGAAAACTACTCACAAGGCAGCAGATGTTGTTGATATTTTCATAAAGGAAGTGGCACAATTGCACGGAATTTCTAAAAACATTGTGTCTGACAGAGACCCAAAATTCACCTCGAATTTCTAGAAAGGATTGTTCAAAGGATTCGAAATGAATCTAAACTTTAGTACAGCTTATCATCATGAGTCTGATGGACAGACAGAGAGGGTGAACAGAGTAATAGAAGACATACTGAGAATGTATGTGATGGACAAACCATCAAGATGGGAAGACTACCTACACTTGGTAGAATTCACCTACAACAATGGGTATCATGCATCGTTGAAGACGAGCCCATTTGAAGCACTTTATGGAAGAAAGTGAAATACTCCAGTGAGCTGGGATAATCCAACTGATAGAGAAGTAGTTGGGCTAGAGTTGCTCAAGGAGATGGAGGACCAAATGATAAAAATTAAATAGAATTTGAAAAATTCCCAAGATAGGCAGAAAAGTTATGCTGATAAGAATAGAACCCACAGAGAGTTCAAAGTGGGTGATCATGTTTTCCTGAAAGTGAAAGCTAACAGGAGTTCCCTGAAGCTGGGAAGTTGCGCCAAGTTGGCAGCTAGATTTTGTGGGCCATTTGAAATATTGGAAAGGATTGGGCCAGTTGCATATATGCTTGTATCACCTGCATCTATGACTGTACATAATGTGTTTCATGTTTCATTGCTTAAGAAATATATACCAGATGTTAATCATGTTATCGATTGGAATGTGATTCAGTTGGAACAAGAAGGTGTCCTACAAGTGCATCATGTGTGCATATTGGACAGGAAAAACAAACAGCTCTGAAATCGAGCTATAGGGCTTGTAAAGGTACAGTGGACCTGGTACGGTCCTGAGGACGCAACATGGGAGCATGAAGATGTTATGCGGGCAAAGTACCCGCATCTTTTTGAAAATTTTGAAAAGCTTGCAGATGCAGTGTAAAATTTCACTCGGGACAGTACAAAATAAAGGGAGGGGATTGTAATGTCCCCAAGGCCGAGCCCTATTGTAAATCATGGCTATGAAGTATAGATCTTGAATTATGAATTGTAATTATTTTTTATAGGCTAGTGAGCCAAGTTTATATAGGCTGGTGGGATTATGTGTTATTAGGCCGGAGAGCCTAAGTGTTAAGGTCGGGAGCCTACTTTTGTATATGTAATCATGCGGAGCATTAATAAGAATATAAGCACTATTGCATGCAAACCGACCATGATGAATGAGTGATGGGGGAATAATATTCCATAGATTGGGTAAGGGATTGGGGGATGGAAGGTTGGAAAGAGAGGCTAAGTGTTGAGCCTAGGGGCTTAGGTCCTTGGGAATAATATTTTAATATTATTCCAAAAGCCATGTGAAATATATGTTGTGTCCTAAGCTCCTGGAGAGGAACGCATGTTGATGAAGTTCATGCAGCTTCATGGGTGACATGTGTCGACCCAGGCACATGCATTTAAAAAACTACAAAATTCATCCATGGGGGGTGTCACTCCTCATTCCATCATCCTTTGCATCTAATTTCAGATACCCTCACACAGCTCTGAGAACCAGAAAACTGAGACGTCTTCCTGAAGACCAAAACATCATTTGTTTGATTCTGTTATTGGTCTGTGTCTGCCCTTGACATACCTATGAACCATTGAGAGAACTGGTCAGGAGGGGAAAGTCGACTTGTGAGTTCCAGAACCATTGTAGAGCTGAATCCATACTCGATCTATCTATAGGTTGTTGTTTTCTGTTTTCCTGAGTGGGGTTGTGTTGTGGTTATCCTCACCGTGTGGGAATTGAGTCGGAAGGGGCTGAAGAACCAGGTTTTAAGGCCCTTAGTTGAAGAGGCAGTTTTTCAGGCTTGTGAGAATCTATTTCCATGTGGAGTCTGTTGGGAAGTGGTATTCTTCCAGAGAGAGTCCATCACCAGCTACGGAGATCTAAGACTTCCTGATCCGACTTATGGCCGAGACCCAGAGAGGGAGGTGAAGAACTTATGGACTGTGCTTTTGAAGGTGTATACTCCCGGGCGGAACAGGCATGTGGGGAATGAGAGTCTGTGAGTAGTGGGCGTAAGAAGGCATCCTGGGAAGAATCCTTCCAGTTATTCTGTACAGTTTTCCCTGTAAACTCCTCCTAGACTAGGATTCCTTGCCTTTGGTGGAGCTTAGTCCTAGCTCGGGGGTGACCCACTACTGAGCATGATGAGTAGCATGGTCTAAGGCTGGGAGGTTCGTGGAAGGCCTGCACATGGTTGGTGGAATTACCACGGTTTCAAAGATAAGTATCAGCTTATGCTTAATATTATTTTTTGCATGCCTGTGATGCTTATATGTATCATGTATTCGGTTGTGCATATGAATTATTGTTAATGACAGGGATTATTTATGCTAGCAGTAATCTTGTGCTTACTCTAAGTTAAATGTGTTTAATATGACTTAAATGCATGTTATTAATTAAGTATGAGAATGATGTTGTTCCGCACAGTAGCATTTTCCCGGCCAGTGGGATGATGGCCGAGGACGTTACACTTTTGTAGTGGTGTATCTAGATGACATTCTAATTTACAACAAAACTTGGGTCGAACACTTGCAGCATATTCAGTAGGTTTTGCACACCCTGCGGCAGCACAAGCTATACGCCAACCTAGAAAAATGCTCCTTCGACATGGAAAGGATCCATTACCTGGGCTACATCATTGATCAGCATGGAGTACATGTGGATCTAGCCAAGATCCAAGTCATCTGTGACTGGCCATCCCCAACAACACTCACTGAGCTTTGGAGTTTCTTGGGACTTGCTAATTTCTACCGCAGGTTCGTGTTGGGTTTCTCCCATATTGCATGGGCCCTCAGCCAAATAAATAGGGGTGGTGGTAAGGTGAAATTTGTGTGGGGCCAGTCCCAACAACAAGCGTTCGATGATTTGAAGTAGCACTTGTGCTCGGACCCAGTACTTTCACTACCAAACCTGTAGCATCCCTTTGAGATCGAGACAAATGCTTCAGACTATGTTGTGGGTGTCGTTCTCACTCAGCACGGCCACCCTATGGCCTATCATAGTGAGACACTGTCAGATACTATCCGTAAGTACCCTACTTACGACAAAGAAATGTACTCCATTATGCAAGCATGCCGCCAGTGGAGACATTACATTCTTGGGAAGCCAAAAGTCATCCACACTGATCATAAGATATTGCAGTTCATACAGACACAAGGAAAATTGCAGAATGACCACCATCAAAAGTGGTCCACATACTTGCAGCAATTCCACCTCAACATCAAGTATAAAACAGGAAGCATCAATCGTGTCATTGATTGCCTCAGCAGACTGCCATTCGCGGCACTCACCATGGTGCTAGACTCTTGCAGCCATGAGACATATGGATGGCCCCAACTCTATGAGACAGACACTGACTTCGCCACCACCTACCAAATGTTGGGTGCAAATGTAGTTGTCGATAATTTCCATCTTCAGGATGGGTTGTTGTGTGGTCTCGACCACATCTGTGTTCCACCAAGTAAGCGAGTGAAGTTGATCTGGGAATCCCACTACAATCGGGTGGAAGGACACTTCGGCGTTGAAAAGACAGTGATGATGCTACAGAAACATTTCTACTGGCCGAAAATTTCACAAGAGGTGAGCAAGTGTATCAAGTCCTGCACTGCCTGCACTATTGCCAAATCAAACACTAAGAAACAGGGCATGTACACCCCTCTTCCTACTCCTGACAGGCTTTGGGAATCCATCTCAATGGACTACATGTTGGGCCTCCCATACACCAAGTGGGGAAATGATTGTATTTTTGTGGTTGTTGATCACTTTTCTAAGATGGCAATTATGGTTGCCTGCAAGAAGAGCATGACAATAGAGGCCACTGCCAAGCTCTTCTTTGAATGAGTCAAGGTACATTTTGGAATCCCACAAACAATTGTCTCATATCAGGATAGTATGTTTCACAACTGAGAGGGGGGGGTGAATCAGTTGTACCTATGCTTAAATAATTATGCTTATTTTAAACTCTTTACACAGCATTTAATGACAATCACAATAATCCAGGGAAGTAAGCAATAGAACATTTAGCATCAGTCACACATGTGAGATACACAGAGACAGATATTTCCTGAGGAAACCCATACCAGGTAAAAACCTTTTCTTATTTATATGATAAGTAATCTTTACATTCTTTACATTATCATACATATGAGCACCAACTCATAATGAGGCTACAACCTCTGTTTTGCAAGCTACTACTTGCTGAGAGCACCAACTCTTTGGATTCTCTAGCACCAACTAGAAGGAAGCACCAACTCCCTGGTTTCTCTAGCACCCACTAGAAGGAAGCACCAACTCCCTAAGTGTTCCAGCACCAACTGGATGGAAGCACCAACTTCCAGTCACATAGGCACCAACCTATATAACAAAGAACATAGTTCTCCCTTGCACCACCATGTCACTCTGGTTTCTCTGGTTGCAACCAGATGGAAGCTACAACTCCCTTTGTTCAAGCACCTACTTGAACCTCTAAGGACAACAGTCCTCCCTAGCACCTCCCTACCACCCTGAAATATAAATATTTTCTATTATGACTTATTACAGCGATATAAATTTCTTCAATGGATTACCAGTCTCATCACTATTCTGCTACACTGCGTTGTTGTGTCTACATCAATGTCCTCTGCACACTCCTTGCGCTTTTTGTTCTTTTGTCTTTTATGCTCTATGAGCCATGTCCCTTCAGTGCACCATTCCCATTCTATACATTTTTGTTGTTGCGCTCTGCCTCCTTCTTCACACCTCAATCACACTCAACAGCAACACCCATTTCTTCTTTTTTCATCATTTTTATAGTCTCTGTGCACCTTGTGCATGAAATCTCCTTCTTTCTCTCGCATCCTCTCCACATCGGAGTGTTTTCTCCACTTCACTCTTCCATAGCTATCCCATCTCCTATGTTCCATTTTGTCTCTCTCTGTTCTTCATCTCCTTCTCATTGTGAGTGCTTTGCCTGATCATCATGGTAACTCTTCAGCTTCTCTAGCAGTTTCACCCACGCATCCATCATCACTAGATGTTGTCTCGAGATTCCTCAACTTCTCTAGTAGTTGAGACTCTTCGTCTTCTCTTTCATAGATGACCTCATCCTCTGGCAGAAACCATCATTTGTTTATAACAGTTACACTGTGAAGTGAAATAGTGGCCCTCTGATCTTATTCAAATTCATATGCACCATTGAATTGACTTCATTGAATCTTGCATTCATTTCGCCATTTCACACTTCGACATTTCGGCAATCCTATTGTGTGGCATCTTGACTCTCCAAGTCGCGATCTTCGAAACTCCATAAAAAGGAGCTTGTCACTTCAAGATTTTCTCTACAGCTCTTCGACCATGTGACTATTGTTGGTCACTATAATTTCCTAATTGAATTTAAACAATCAAGTGATACATAAATTATCAACCCAGGGAAGTCTTTTATTTCAAAGATAGCCACGCACTGTATATGCTCAATTCCAAAAGCAAATTAGTGTTGTAGTAAAGA
>ML777171.1:1127118-1168960 GCA_009831015.1 Picea engelmannii | reverse complement strand
ATCCATTAAAAACAGTGTTTCAGCAAACGACAGTTAAACAAAGCATGAACAGAAATTATACTAACACACTTCTAACTAATGGGTGAATCTTGTGAAGAAGGTGGGCCCTCCCTTCTCACAAGATTCCCCTGAACGAAAATCTAAAGAAGGGTACTCAAAGCAGTCTTATATTCATCTGTCGAAATATCACATTACAAATTGAAAGAATAGAATACGTTCCGCTTCTCTGGAGTTGCTTCAATACATGAAAACTTCGATGCCTCGAATGGTGAATTCCTCTGATTTAAAGAGGAAATCCCTTCGATACAATTGTTACAATGCATATCTGAATCCTATCCTAAATTGGATCTTCTTTCTAAATCAGTATAGGATGTCCTATTCTCACGCAACCGAATGCTAATACAAGAACTGAACGAGGTATTGTTGTTACGGCTGGTGTAACAGCTTCTTCTCATCGTTGTTGATGTTGTTTCAGCATCGCAATTCACGGGTTGTTTCAGCCACGTGAATTGCGCTCTTGACTGTGTCATCCTTGACCGCTAACTGTAACGGCTTGTGTTTCAGCATCGTTGGTTCTGGAGGTCTCCTCTGTGTTTCAGCATCTGCAGCTCTAAGCTTTGTAGCAGCTATGTGTCTCAGCCTCTGCGACTCTGGACTGTATGACAGTTCTGTGTTGCAGCACCAGGGGTCTTGGACTGTGTTTCAGCAACAGGGACCTCGGACTGTGTTTTAGCAACGGGGGCTTCGGTCTGTGTAACAGCTCCACGTTTCAGCATCTGCGACCTGAACTGTGTTTCAGCAGCAAGGACTTCAGACTGTGTAACGGCTCCGTGTTTCAGCATCTGTGTCCTGGACTGTGTTTGAGCAATAGGCTTTAAATGATAGTCTGCATTCTAATCAATGGTTAAGTACAAAAGTGATGTAAAATATTATGCAAAACAGATTAAGCATATAGTAATGAGAAAGGACGTTGTATACCTCAGAATGATCAGATGAAGTGATAGTATGAGTCTAAATACAAGTGATCAAGGGTATAATAATGGCAAAACGTATGGGCAAAAAAAGGTACATTGTGTGGTCCTAACAACTATGAGAGGTGACCGAGTGCTTATCCATATAGTGCTTTCGTGATTTCACTTTTCGGCACTTCAGCATTCCTGTGGCAATGAGTTCTTGATGCTCCATGTCCCGGTATCCGAAGCTCCAAAATGGAGCTCGGCTATGCTAGCTCCGATCACTTCCGTAAAGACTCCATACCGGAGGTTCGGATACTACGAGTTGGAGATGTCAAGGACTCTCACGACAGGAATCCCGAAGTTGCGAAGTGCGAAAATCCAAAAAGTTGAGTTGACTCCATTTTGGAGTTTCGCAGACCGGGAGGTAGAGTTGTCAAGAACTCTCACGTCAAGAATGTCGAAGTCGCGATGTGAGAAATCACAAAGAGATCTGGACCGTCGAATCATCTAGGGTGTGGACCATTGATCCAACTCCATTTCAGAGCTTCAGATATTGGGATTTGGAAGAGTCAAGTGACGAGACTCTTCATCGCAAGAATCACAAAAGGCCGAAATGAATTTTTCATTTCACGTCTTCGGGATTTGCGACTTCGGGACTCTTGTAGTAAGAGTTCTTGACATCCCCAACTCCCAGTATTTGAAATCGTCCTCCTTTTCGGATTTCGACGTTTCGCATTTCGTGATTATGGGACTCCTGATGATTAAGAGTCTTAACTCTTCCAACTCCCAGTAACTGAAATTGTCCTCCTTCCGGGATTTCGGCAATTCACATTTCGCGATTCCGGGACTCCTAATGATGAAGAGTCTTGACTCTTCAACTCCCGGTATCCAAAACTCCGAAATGGATTTATTTCCCAGTCTGTGAAACTCTTCGTTTATGTGCCTATTTTGGGATTTTGGGATTCCAGATTTCGCAACTCCGGGACTCATGTGTTAAAGAGTCTCATCTCTTGACTTCTCAATTTTCCAGTATCCAAAACTCCAAAATGGAGTTTATGCTTCTGATTTTTCCATGCCATTATCCTTGCGCTGCTAATATTCCTTGCCTGCCTATTTGTCATCAAATGAACAAGCACACTCTTGCACTCTATGTGCACCATTACACTTTCTCTTATGAGCAGCTTACGTTGTCCCTGTTTTTCCATCACTGCATACTCTGATCTTGCCATCAATGACAAGCACACTTGCCTGATAAACATGCCAACAATCTCCCCCTTTGGCATTGACGGCAACCCTGAACGATTGTGCTAATATGTTTGGACCTCCAACTGTAGCATCCAGTCTGGACCACTCCTTTTCTCCCCCTTTGACATCAATGTCAAAGAAAACATGCTCCCCCTGATCTGCTGCAAAAAAATTTAGGAGGTATCAGATATTCAATGAATACAAAACTCCCCCTAAAAGGATGGACTCTCTTAGGTGTGAGACAGGATGACACCCATCTTCTATCGGAGATATTCAAATGGTGTCTTGGCTAGGGGTTTAGTAAAGATGTCTACAATTTGTTCTGTGGTTGGAATGTAATGGACCTTAACAACCTGATTGGTGACCTGCTCTCTCAGAAAATTGTATTTTATGGAAATATGCTTGGTCTTGAAGTGAAGTACAGGATTCTTAGACACACTGATGGCACTAGTGTTATCACAATGAATTAGGATCGGTGCTGCGTATTTTACCTCCAAGTCTGCAAGTGTCTGAATCATCCATAATACCTGAGTGCAACAGGTATCTGCAGCAATGTACTTTGCCTCTATAGCCTATAAAGAAATGGAACTTTTCTTTTTACTAAGCCATGCTACTAATGAGTCACCCAGGAAGAATGCTCCTCCACTGGTACTTTTTCTCTCATCAACACAGTTTGCCCAATCTGCATCTGAATAGGCAGTTAATTGAAAATTCTGATTTCTAGGATACCATAGACCAGAAGACATTGTTTCTTTTAAATACCTGAATATCATTTTGACAGCTTGAAAATGACTCTGTTTACGTGCAGACTGATATCTTCCTACCATTCCAATAGCATGCATTATGTCTGGGTGAGATGTTGTGATGTACAGCAGGCTGCCTATCATTGACCTATATGAACTTTGATCAACATCAGGTGAGTCATCATCCTTTCTTAATTTGCATCCAGTAACCATAGGTGTGCCCACAGGTTTAGAATCTTCCATTTGAAACCTTTTCAACATTTCTCTTAGATATTTTTCTTGAGAAATGAACATCCCTTCAGATCTCTGAGTAATTTGTAGACCAAGAAAAAATGACAGTTCACCTATCATAGACATTTCAAACTCAGACTCCATGGCAAAAGAAAACCATTTTACCAATGAATCCTTATTACATCCGAAGATGATGTCATCTACATAGACCAACACAATGAGAAAATCATCACCCTTTGTTTTGATATATAGATTGTTGTCAATTGTTCCTCTCTTGAACCCTTTGTCTTTGAGATACGTATCCATTCTGTGATACCAGGAACGAGGAGCTTGTTTTAACCCATATAAATCTTTCTTCAACTTGCATACTAAGTCAGGGTTATCAAACAATTTGAAACCCTCTAGTTGCTCCATATAGACTTCTTCATTTAACTCTCCATTTAGAAAAGCTGACTTGACATCCATTTGATAGACTTTAAACCTTTTATGACAAGCATAGGAAAGAAATATTTTGATAGCTTCTAACCTTGCTACAGGCGCAAATGTTTCATCAAAATCCAGTCCTTCTATTTGAGCATAGCCTTTACAGACCAATCTTGCTTTGTTCCTGACAACTTGTCCCTGCTCATTCAACTTATTCTTAAAGATCCATTTGGAACCAATGACATTTTTACCTTCCGGTCTATGGACCATCTCCCACGTATTGTTTTTCTCAATCTAATCAAGTTCATCATTCATTTCTTTAACCCAAAGGTCATCTTTGCTAGCTTCATTAAAGTTCTTGGGTTCCAACATGGATATGAAAGCTATATGTGATTTTTTGGTGTTTTTTATTAGCTTTCTCCTGGTTTGTACACCTTTGTCTTTTTCACCAATTATCTGACTTGCAGGATGATTCTTTTGAGTGATTCTTGAGGAGGAATTTGAAGTGTTGATTTGAGTATGTTTGAGTATCTGTGTCTTCATCTGATTCAGAGTCTTCATTTTTTGATTCTTGGACCTGTTCATCTTCAGCTTTAGTTGTGTCTTCTGTAGAAGACTCATTACTGTACACCTCTCTTGCTGGGATTCCCTCATCAACTTTTATGTCAATACAGTCAACCATTTTATGCAGACTTTTATTATAGCATCTGTATCCTTTGTTGTTTGTAGCATACCCTAAGAATATACCTTCATCATCCCTGTCATTATATTTTCCAAGGGTCTCATCGTTATTCTTTATGTAACATTTACTCCCAAAGACTTTGAAGTGTTTAATTGAAGCAGGTTTCCCATACCACAGTTCATAAGGTGTCTTGTAACTTTGTGGTCTGAGGTGGGCTTTGTTAAGAACATGGACTGATGTGTGTATTTCTTCTACCCAGTAGATTTGACCAATGTTCTTCTCATTCATCATTGACCTGGCCATTTCCTGCACTGTTCTATTTTTCCTCTCAACTACTCCATTTTGTTGTGGAGTTTTGTTTTGCCTCTCAAATACTCCATTTTTTATTCTCTCTTGATCCCATGCTTATCACAGAATTCCTTGAAGTCACTTGACATAAACTCTCCTCCTCGGTCTGATCTTACTACCTTTAACTTCTTTCCTATTTGAGTCTCAGTTAAAGACTTAAATATTTTAAACTTCTCAAATGCTTCAACTTTTTCTTTGAGAAAGGCAACCCAAGTAAGTCTGGAGTAATCATTAATAATCAGCATGAAGTAGTTTTCTTTCCTTGTGCCTTCCTGTCTTGATAGTCCAAATAAATCCATATGAACTAGTTGGAGTGGTTTCTCTGTTGAAGTAAAGCTCTTGGACTTAAACTGTGTCCTGGTTAGCTTTCCTACTTGGCAGGGTTTACACATTGAATCTTGGGGCTTTGATATTCTCAGAATATCTTTTACTGCCTCGAGATTTTTGAGTTTGATTAAGTGGTCAAAGTTTAGATGTCCAAGTCTCCTATTCCATAACCAGCTTTCATCATGTTTTCTTAGATGACACTCTTCTCCATTTTCTTTCAACACATACACATTATTTTTTGTCCTTATGCCTTTGGCCACCACTTGTCCTGAGTTTACAGACTTTATTTTGCAGTCCTTGGACATGAACACCACTTCACATCCTTTGTCACACATTTGACTTACACTGAGAATATTATGTTTCATTCCATCTACAAGTAGAACATCTTGGGCTTTTCCTTTTCCATTACTTAAACTCACCATCCCTTTACCCTTTATTTTACCTGGAGCATCATTTCCAAAGGTTATGTTTCCTGATTTGCTTTCACTTAGAGATAGAAACTTACCTTTGTCTCCTGTCATATGTTTGGAGCATCCATTGTCTATATACCAAGAGTTTGTTTTTCTTTGAGCTAACAACACCAATCCACACTTGTCACTTTCTTTCTTCTTCCAAACCTTGACATTTTCAGCAGGGGCATTCAAATCTGGTTCGTAGTTCCTTAATCGACAGTCAATAGATTTATGTCCATAGTTATGACAAATGTAACATTCAATCTCATTGTTCAATGGGTCAAAATTATTGTTGCAGCATTGTCTACTCATTGACTTTTGATTATTTCTTGACCTCCTTAGTTGCATGTCTCTAGACTTAATTTGGCAATTTGCAATCTGTGAAGGTTTGTTACTTGGATGTATCATTCTTTGTTGTGGAAAGTATTTATTCCTTTGAAATATTAATTGCTCATGTCTAAGTCTTAAGGAACACTTTACAGCTTTGTGACCAAAGTTAGAACAATAGAAACAATAGCCATAGAAAAATTCTTTGTACCTGGAAAATGGTTGTCTTCTTTGAGAAAATCTATTTCTTCTATGTTGATGACGTCTTTTAGCTGGGAGCACATTATTTATTTGTTCTAAAGATTCATTCTTGGCACCTTTTTCTTTACTCCTCCTGAGCGGCTGATCGTCTTCCTTTGTTTCTGCAGGTTCATTGTTGTCATTGGTTGTAGATTTGACAAACTTGATGGGCTCTTCGTTTCTTGGCTTATTGCTACTTGATCCCTCTTCATAACCTAAACCAATTTTCATCTTTGGATTCCTTTATTGATTCAGAATGGTGGATAATCCTTTTGATGCTTTGATACTTGATAGATTCTGATTATACAAGGCTTGAAACTTCTCCATCTCTTTCCTAGTTTTCACTAATTCTTGTTCTAAGGCTTCACATCTTGCCTTCTTTTCTGATAACTGTCATTTCAGAATGTCTTCGATTTTCTTTGCCTCTTCTAATTCCACTTTTAGTAGGACAAGGTCTTCATCAGGTTCTTTATTGTCTTTCTCGAACTATATCAGCAAGTGTCTTTGCTTTATGTTCTTAATTCTTAGTCTGTCAGTCTCTTTCAGTGCACTGATTAGTTCTCCTTCCATGTCAACCACAGCTTCTTCTTCATTAGCATCACTTCCTGTGCTTATATTATCATAATCCTCTTTGGCCATAAGTATGAAGTCATTTAGTTTATCTTCAATAGTGGATTCATTGTCTTCATCATCTGAAGGATCATCATCATTGTTTACACAAAGACTTTTCTTCTTAAAGTTATTCTCTTTAAAGAATTTTTTTTGTTTGTGCTTATCCTCATCATCACATGTCTGATCCTTTCTTTTGTGGGGACATTTATTTGAAAAATGACCTATCCTACCACAGTTGAAACATTTGAAAGGAAGTTTACCTTTGTATTTGCCTGATCCCTTCTTCAGTCTCTTCACAAATTTTGCTTCAATTTCATCAGGCTCAGAATCCTCATTCTCATCTTCCTTAAATGATGCTTCTCTGGAGGTGGGTTTATCTTTAAATATTCCCATTTCATATGCAGTCAATGTTCCTAGAAGTTTATTAAACTCCAAGGTTTTTAGATCATTAAGTTCTTCAATAGCAGAGACCTTCTAGTTGAACCTATCTGGTAGAGATCTCAAAATTTTCTGAACTAAAGAAGGTTCCTCAATTTTCTCACCAAGTGCTTTCATTGCATTTACCATTTCTTCTACTCTCAGAAAGTATTTTCCAATAGTTTCATCTTCCTTCATCTTCAGTTGTTCAAATTGTATTATGTAGGTTTGAATATTGGTGTCCTTTACCTTCTCATTACCTTCATAACTGCTAATGAGTTTGTCCCATATTTCTTTGGCAGTTCCTAGGTGCATAACTTTTACAAATTTTGCTTCTGCAAGCCCACTCAAGATAGCATTCATAGCCTTAGCGTTGAAGCTAAATTCTAGCTTGTCATCCTTACTAGCTAGTACAACTGGCTTTACATAACCATTATCTACCACATCCCAGACATCTGCACCTAAATCCAATATGTAGGTTCTCATTATAACTTTCCAGAAGGCAAAGTTTGTTCCATTGAACAGAGGGGCCTTATTGGTTGAATTTCCTTCATATCTTGACATGTTTAAGCTCTAGGATCTACCCTTAGATAAAAGGGGCCGGCTCTGATACTAATTGTTGCACAACTGAGAGGGGGGGTGAATCATTTGTACCTGTGCTTAAACAATTATGCTTATTTTAAACTCTTTACACAGCATTTAATGACAGTCACAATAATGCAGGGAAGTAAGAAATAGAACATTCAGCATCAGTCACACATGTGAGATACACAGAGACAGATATTTCCTGAGGAAACCCATACCGGGTAAAAACATTTTCTTATTTATATGATAAGTAATCTTTACATTCTTTACATTATCATACATATGAGCACCAACTCATAATGAGGCTACAACCTTCGTTTTGCAAGCTGCTACTTGTTGAGAGCACCAACTCTCTGGATTATCTAGCACCAACTAGAAGGAAGCACCAAATCCCTAGTTTCTCTAGCACCCACTAGAAGGAAGCACAAACTCCCTAAGTGTTCCAGCACCAACTTCCAGTCACACGGGCACCAACCTGTATAACAGAGAACACAATTCTCCCTTGCACCACCCTGCCACCCTAGTTTCTCTGGCTGCAACCAGATGGAAGCTACAACTCCCTTTGTTCAAGCACCCACTTGAACCTCTGAGGACAACAGTCCTCCCTAGAACCTCCCTACCACCCTAAAATATAAATCTTTTCTATTATGACTTATTATAGTGATATAAAGTTCTTCAATGGCTTATCGGTCTCATCACTATTCTTCTACACTACGTTGCTCTGTCTGCATCAGTGTCTTCTGCACACTCCTTGTGCTTTCTGTTCTTTTTCCTTTTATGCTCTTTGCACCATGTCCCTTCGGTGCACCATTCCCCTTCTGTACATTTCTGTTGCTGCACTCTGTCTCCTTCTTCACACCTCAATCACACTCAACAACAACACCCATTTCTTCTTTGTTCAGCATTTTTATAGTCTCTGTGCACCTTGTGCATGCAATCTCCTTCTTGATCTCGCATCCTCTCCACATCGGGGTGTTTTATCCACTTCACTCTTCCATAGCTATCCCATCTCCTGTGTGCCACATTGTCTCTCTATGTTCTGCATCTCCTGCTCATTGTGAGTGCTCTGCCTGATCATCATGGTAACTCTTCATCTTCTCTGGCGGTTTCACCCACGCATCCATCATCATTGGGTGTTGTCTCGAGATTCCTCAGCTTCTCTGGTAGTTGAGACTCTTCATCTTCTCTGTCATTGACGACCTCATCCTCTAGCAGAAACCATCATTTGTTTCTAGCAGTTACACTGTGAATTGCAATAGTGGCCCTCCGATCTTATTCAAATTCATATGCATCGTTGAATTGACTTCATTGAATCTTGCGTTCATTTCTCCATTTCTCACTTCGGCATTTCGGCAATCCTGTTGTGTGGCATCTCGACTCTCCAAGTTGCGATCTCCAAAACTCTGAAAAAAGGAGCTTGTCACTTCAATATTTTCTCTATAGCTCTTCGACCATGTGACTACGAGAGGTGACCGAGCGCTTATCCATATAGTGCTTTCGTGATTTTTCTTTTCGGCACTTCAGTGTTCCTGTGGTGATGAGTTCTTGATGCTCCATGTCCCGGTATGTGAAGCTCTAAAATGGAGCTTGGTTGTGCTATCTTCGATCACTTCGGCATTTCGCATTTCAGCCTTTCGAGATTCTTGCGATGAAGAGTCTCATCACTTGACTCTTCCAACTCCCGGTATCCGAAGCTGCAAAATGGATTCGGATCAATAGTCCACACCCTAGATGATTCGCCAGTCCAGATCTCTTCGTGATTTCGCACATCGTGATTTCGGAATTCTTGACGTGAGAGTTCTTGACAACTCCACCTCTCGATCTGTGAAACTCTTAAATGGATTCAGCTCAACTTTTCGGCTTTTCACACTTCGTAACTTCAGGATTCATGTCGTGATATTCCTTGACATCTCCAACTTCCGATATTCGAACCTCCGGTATGGATTCTTTGACATTTCATGATTTCTCATTTTGTGTCTTCAGGTTTCGCGACTTCGAGACTCCTGTAGTAAGAATTCTTGACATCTCCAACTCCCGGTATCTGAAATCGTCCTCCTTCTTCCAGGATTTCGGCGTTTCGCATTTCACGATTCCAAGACTCTTGATGATGAAGAGTCTTGACTCTTCCAACTCCCGATACCTGAAATTTTCCTCCTTCTTTCGGGATTTCGGCGTTTCTCATCTCACAATTTCGAGACTCCTGATGATGAAGAGTCTTGACTCTTCCAACTCCCGGTATCTGAAACTCCAAAATGGAGTTTTTTCCCAATCTGCAAAACTCTTCGTTTATGTGCCTATTTCAGGATTTTGGGATTCCGAATTTCGCAACTCTGGGACTCCTGTGTTGAAGAGTCTCAACTCTTGACTTCTCAATTTCCCGGTATCCGAAACTTTGAAATGGAGTTTACTCTTATGATATTTCCATGCCATTATCCTTGCGCTACCAATCTTCCTTTCTTGCTTGTTTGTCATCAAATGAACAAGCACACTCTTGCACTCTGTGTGCACCATTGCACTTTCTCTTCTGAGCAATTTACATTGTCCCTGTTTTTCCATCACTGCATACTCTTATCTTTCCATCAATGACAAGCACACCTACCTAATAAACATGCCAACATAGTCGATTTCTCAACACATTCTGGTCAAGCCTCTGGTCACTGCTAGACACCAAGCTCACCAAATCCATGGCCTTCCACCCCAAGACAGATGGTCAAACCGGGGTTGTAAATCGAATGATTGTGCATATCCTTTGCATGTATAATTCAAAGATCCCTCACACATGGGATGAGAGCCTTCCCTATTTCCAACATAGCTACAACCAAGCCTTGCATAGCTCAACTGGCCATAGCCCCTTTCAAGTGGGGTTGGGATTCCAACCATTAGGTCCCATAGATGTTGCACTTCCCCTTGCGGTCACCTCGACTGACTCATCTCCTGCTCCAACTGAAGCTGACAAAGCCACCCGGTTCATTGAGAAGATCCAGCACATCCACCAACAGGTTCAGGATATCCTACAGAAGTCCAATGACAAGTACAAACAGCGCCATGATCAACATCGGGTGTCACATAAGTTTCAGGTGGGCGACAAAGTTTGGTTGCACTTGCAAAAAGAACACCTTACAGGACCCCATCAGAAGATTCACCCACTCTGTTATGTATCGTACACTATCAGCAAGGCCATGGGGGATAATTCTTTTGAGCTCAACATTCCTCCTTTCCTTGGCCTGGACCCAGTTTTCAACATGGATCTCCTTCACCCTTATTTCCCACCATTATTGGACACCTCAGAAGTAGCAAAACAACTAACACCAACAGAGCTCAACCCCAACTGCATACAACAGGCATCCAATGATCAGATTGTGGACAGACAGATCAAGGGCACTTGACAACAAAGGATCCATCTTTATTGAGTCATCAAAGCAGGGCAGCTCTTGCACCAAGGCAAGTGGCTCACCTGGGGCCAAATTCAGCAGAAATTTCCTCATCTAATGGGGGACCTCAAAAAAATGGAGACCATTGCTTCTTAAGGAGGGATGATTGATCCATATGGATATCGGTGGCCACCCACCTTTTCCAACTGGCTCAAAACAGTTTTTTGACAATTTTGGCAATTTACTATTTTTAGCAGTTTTAACTTCCAGGGCCATTTTGAGGGCCTAAATGAAGATTTTTTGGTATCTATCTCCTCAATTATAGATGAAGGCATTATTGATTCCCCAAAATTAATCTCCTCAACGATACCTTTCCAACGGGCTATCACACGCCTAAAACAGAGATCGTATGCAAAAGTTACGACCCCGGGAAGTTGATGTATTAACTTACCCAAACGGGGCCCACATGACTTTTGGCGCTTCATCTCCTAGGGTTAGGTTTTTGGATGTCTAGGGTTTTGGGCATTCTTTCTTATTGTAAAAATGCCTTAAGAACCTCATTGTAACCTACTTCTTGCGAATGCGCACTTTCGTCACATCTCTTCTCAGAGATAAGCCGCCACCATTCCAGCAAGCTTGTTCCCGCTGCATTTTATAGTTTCAGCTTATTTCGCTATTGAATAGAAAACCAATTTTACTGTATCTCTGTTATTTTCTGTTAAGCACCTGTTAATAATATGTATTCATTTCATTCTACTCATAAAATCTAGATCAGGGTATGTTTGATAATTTTTTTCCTAGCTTGAAAAGTAGGGCGCATCTAGATGAAAGAAGATTTTATATGAATAGATCTAATAGAAATAATGAAATATATGTTATACCTATGCATAGAAAGAATGTTTGAACTAACAAATGGATGCATGATCCTAGAAAGAATTTTTTGCAGGTTAACTACTATGATCCTAGTGCACAGTACAAGAAAGGCTAGGGATCATTTAAGAGAAAGAAGAAACAGAACAAGCCACCCAGGCCTTGAAGAAAGTGAAAGAAGTAATAGTAGAACAATGTCGAGTTGCAAAGTAGGAAAAGGTTTCCCTCCAGACAAAGTTTGAAGAGGAGAAAGCACAGATTCAGCAGGAAAAAGAATAGTTGCTCGCAGAGAAAATCAAAGTGCAAGAAGCAGTCAACATAGCCTTTTTCTCTATGAAAGGCTTAGATCCAAAGGCATAAGAATGAGTCGTGCATCAAGTAGACCATCTCACAGAATATATCCAGTAGCTACAGCAAAGAATAGCATACTTAGAGATTTTCATAGTGCCCGACACCCTGCAGAAGATGAGGGATCAAAGGGAAGAAATTACTCGAGGCACAGTTGAAAGAATCAAGGGCTTCACCTTGGAATGTAAACAATTGAGTGATCGCAGTGCCCAGATGTATGAGCGACTCACTGTGAACCCAGAACTGAAGACACTGGAGTCACAACTCCAAGAGGCGAAGTATCAAGCAGAAACAATACAAGCGTAGTTGAAGCCCCTGTCAGTTGTTGAAAGAATGAAGCGATCCCAAGAGAAGTGCACTACTCAACAGCAGGTCCACTCCATTCAGAGAAAAGTCATGGAAGTGACTCAGAGGCTCCAACCTATAAAGGATGAGGCTTTCCAACTATTCGTAGAAATCAAAGGTTGAGGAGAAGAACTAGAGCAAGTCATCACTGCAGCAGAAAAGTGCCTAGAGGGACCTGTCAACGAAGTTTTTATCCAAGAGTTTTTTGAACAGGAGGTCGTGGCACAGCAACAAGTCAAAGTAGCTCGATCCAAGCTCGAGGCTTTTGAGGCAGAATTATCTAGATCAGAGTGACTCGGGATGAGTCACAGGTGAGTGTTGGGGGCTTGTTGGCCCTTAACCAAGTTTTGAGGATCCTTGGTGATGTTTGACCTATTTTTGGGACTTCGACAGGCTGTCGAAGGTAGAGCGCAAGATGAAGTGGAGATCGCAGGATCTCGGCCCCCTTTTAGGGATTTTTGGGATTTGGGATTATGTAACGGGTATGGGGATGTCAGCCCATGGGTTTACCCATGTTTAGGCCTGATTTTGTAATGTATAAATAGATGTTAGGTGATGTAGTGAGGATATAGAGAAATGAATGGCTAAGTGCAAATGACAAGTCAGTTGTAAGTGATGTTGAGTGCAAGTAACAGTTGTAAGTTCTTTGTGTATGTTTGCAAGGCTGAGTGCAAGTGACTGTAAGGACTGTATGTAGGATTTGTGCTGTAACGTAGCTTGGGGAAGGAGGATCTAGCGAAGAGTGCACAGATCTCTTGTCTTTTATGAAGTTGATCTAAAGGCTCTGTGCATGTAAGAAGATTGAAGAAAGCTAATAAAGAAGATGAAGAGTTGGTGGACGTAGCCCCAGGGTGGGAGTGAACCACATACGTCCTATGTTGTGAATTCTTTGTGCTATGTGTTGATGTGTTTATGTATTTACTTGCTTAGTGCTTTGATATAGGTGAATTATAGGTAGATATGTTGTTTCTTTGTGCTTAATAATGAGAGTAAATGTTGGATCCGACCTGTGTGAATGTGCTTAGTGCTTGAATCTACTAGATATGATTTGTTTCGTCATGCTAAGTGATGATAGATGATAGATATGGTTGAATACTACGATGCTCTATAATTAGGGTTTTACCTGCGAAGTAGATACTGGTTAAACATTGATTAACTATATTGCTAAGTGCTTTATCAAGGTGTTACAATCATAGATCTATGTCCCAGCTAAGGTTGCAGACATTGGAGTCCTGCAACCACCCCTACCTCTACCTCGGGTGAGACTTCATATGCTTCGTAGGTGTTACCAAAAGGGTTGGTAGTTAGGGTTTTGTTGGTGCATTGTTGTAACGTTGAACCCTGGGTTTATCCTTGTGCCAACAGCCAGTTGTAATAAAATGTCTTTTTGATTAAAAAAAAATCTTAGGTCGAATTTTTGGGCCCATAAAGGGGAAGTTATCCCTACAAACTAGTATATGAACTTTACTTCACTCAATGTAAAGAAGTGTTTTTTAATTGTAGTCATAACTGAATGGTGAAGTTTAAGATCTACAGATATAAATGTAATGAAGAGATTAACCCTAGAATTTAGGATCTGAGATAGGCATTTGAATCCTTTTGGTGGATAAATCGAAGAATATGTGAAGGAAAAAGGGTTCAACTTTTTGGCTATATCAAGCTATCAAGATATAGACTGGGCTTATGAAGTGCAAAGATCTACAAATTTTTCTACTCATTGAATATAGTTTCTGGTGAACAGATGGTCTTTCTCAATCTTGCTTGTATTTTCTTCTTATTTGGATGCATATTGAATGTTTTGAAAATAAAATATTCTTTCTCTTTCATCGAATGTGCTTACAACATGTTGAGAAATGTATTCCAAGTATTGTTTTAGGTTTAACGCAATGTGTTAGATCTAAAAGTTTCTAGCTGCAAGTGAAAAATTGTATGCTTGTCAGTGTTTTCTTGTTCTACTTTTATATACGTTATCTGCTACTCCAGAATGCATGCCACTGGCTAGGGAAAATAGTGTAGTGAATATTGTGGAATAGTCCAACTATATCCATGCCCTTTAATGTTCATCCATCAATATACCATCAAAATAAATAAACCAAACTTATAAAAACCAATCATCCAAAAAACTGAGGTGGCCTAGCTCTACCCTTAGTAGTCAGGTGCAGACCTTATGACCAACAAATCCACTCTTATTGGAAACAGCACATTATTTCTTTGAGAGTGGGACATATATTAATGTTGTACCTTTAGACCTTCCTACACTATCAACAAGTTCTCTTGCATTCAATGATGATTTCCTATCCTACATGTACCAAGTTAGTTATTTAATTTCAACATAAACACATTCAATTCACCCACATAAGAATTATAATTGTACCTTGGTCCCCATTCACACCAATGATGGGGTTCCTCCTAATCAAAAATCATTTTCATTGGTGATTTTTGATCTATTGATATCTCTCATGCTCTATTGTAAACCACACATTTTCATAGTGATGAGTCATACCCCATGGTGATATTGAAGATTATTGGCAAAGACCCCCCTTTCCAAACACAAGGCCAAATCTTTCACAATCTCCATGCTCATACAAAAATGTCATTTCCTTAGCACCACACATCACTCTATTGGCCATTGTATCACTACACATCACTCTATCAGTTTCCCCAAACCTCAATGCTCATATTCCTCATGCACACTCAACAATACCCTAGGAGGTTGTAATATCCAATGCACAATAATATATAATGAAAAATTGCAAGTTGTGTTGGGTATATAGAGAGGTAGTTGGGGGGGGCGGAAGGCCCATAGTGATAATAGTAGATTCCATTCAATGTAAGGTGTACTAGGTCCACTATAGTATTAAATAAGGCCCAGTATGGTAGTTATATTATATAAAGGGGTTCAAGCAATGTAATGAGCTATGAAGAATTAGTATTGTATTTGGAGTAGTAGCTCATTAGGAGGTTTCCCCCTCAAAGAGGCAAGTTAATAGAAGAGTATCCCTTCCATAATAGGATCCATTGTATGGTGTTGCCCTACCCTAAGGGTTTGATAATAAAAAATTGTTGGTTTTATCTATTTCTCTCTAGATATATTGTGGTGTTGTTGTATTCAGAACTTTGGTACTTAACAAGCTGACACTTCACTATTAACCTTTACCATAAAGTGATTGTAATTATAGATTTTCATCACTACTTGAGCATGGGATATACCCACTTCATGAGGAAGTTATACCATTTTTTGGATACGAACACTTTCTTTCAAATGGTGCATATTCACTCCCTCCAAATTGGTCATGTGATCTTTTGGTCTCTATCTCTCTCTCTCCAATGATATAGAAAGATACTACATGAAAAATATGATGCATTTTAGTAACACATTTCCATCCCCACCTCACACATCAGGGGGAATATGATATATTAGCACAAAAGTGACCACATGGTTACTAAATATCAGCCATTTCCAAAGTCATCATACCACCCTAATGAGGAAATAACCTTAGGGAAAGGCCAAAGAATGAAAACATTCATCCTCTAAAGGTTACATATGCTAGAAAGTACTCAAATCATCAAAATGTGCACTTGACATGGGTCATGTATCCACATCATCAAAGTCATTATTTATAAAACATTTGCATCACTAATGTATGAAAAATCTCGATAATCATGACAAGTATGTAATAGATTGATAATTGTGAAAATGTGCATGCTACTTCAAAAGGTGTGAATGGAAGGTTGTTACAAGTCTCAATCGGGAAAAAAGATCAACATAAGGTAAGATTAACTCCCTTTGGTAGCTCCCCTAAGATGATTCAAATCATATTGGGAGTCTATATATACAAGGCTTAGGGAATGATACATTCATCTTGATGTGGAAGGTTATGTTTTCCACATTAAAATAGTGATATTGTGTTTGAGGCATCCTTTTGTTGCTGCCCATAGGAAGAGAGATTTCTTCTATTTTCTCACCTACATTAAAGGATATACTATGATGCTTGATCGTCATTCATTAAGAAAAGAAAAGAGAGAAAGCCTACGAGGACAAATCAGTGAGGAGGAAGTTAGAGGAACCATTTTTCTCATAAGCACTAATTTCCCAGTGTAAACTTACCCTTCCTTTCTTAATGGAATCTAGTTCTTACACCCTCGATTCCTAAGTTCATTGTATCTTTGTTTAATCCATTTTTATGATGTTATGACTACTAATGAATTCAAGAGTAGTATTTAATGCCGTTTATGTGATTTCTCAACCATTGTTATGATCTTCATGAGGTATATAGTTGTTATTGATGTGCAAGTGATTGGAAGACATTAGAAATTTCATTTCGAAGACATTAGAAATTTCATTTCTCCCCTCTCTTATCTAATTATAGGCTTACAAGAGATAGGTTGGCCAAGTATTTAAAGAGTGAGGTATTTTCCTCCCTCATTGGTTTCCGTTGCATTCTTATGGAAGTGTTTACTTAAATACATTTATAAAGAAACCCTTACCTTTATTGTTGTTCTAGGAATATAACTATATTATAAGGAAAAAGGTAACCACCAAACCATCATCAATATTCCCACAAGAAATAGGCCAATTTATTACAACATCAATGCATGTACCATTTGAGGGAGAGGTTACATTAATGTTTTTCTACGGGATACAATATCATTGAAATTCCCACAAGAAATAAGCCTATTTATTATAACATCAATGCATGTACCATTTTAGGGAGAGGTTACATTAATGTTTTTTCTATGGGACACTATATCATTGAAATACTACATTCAATTAGCACCATACCAATATCCTACATGTAATTATAGTATTTGCTTGAATTCATCAGAATATCTAGGAGATCATGTAGACATGTATGGCCATCCATGCATGCATGGGAACATTATGGTATTTAATAATATAACAAGGGGAACATGAAAGTATGAAAAATGTATTGACATTGAGTCCCATGAGCAAGAAGATTTCATGCCCAAAACTGAAGAATTACATTTTATTGTAGTTGCAATCATATAGGGTTTCAGTCTTAGAGATGAGTTGTATGTGAATTGTAATACTCAAATGCCTAAACCTATTAGAAAAAAAATAGAAGTTTCCTTTCAACATATGTCCATATGGGACAAAAGAAAAATGCCAAAAAAATAAAAATAGTGTATAACTAAATTACATTTGAAAGATTGTACTAGCGAATTTTTGTATTAATGGAGGATAGGAAATGTTTGTAACAAATCATTTAAATATCTAGTTATTTAAATTATCATGTGCAATCTTTGACGATGTGAATTTGTAATATTTTGTGCAGATTATGGGTTTTATAAATATAATATAAAATATGTGTTTTATAAAATACAGTGTATGTTTAGTCATGTATTTTTTTAACATTAATATTGTTCCTAATCCCAATTTGTAATATAATAACAATGAAGTTGGTAATATCAAAATATTTTAGTTCAACCTCTTCCATTCCATTCCTCTCCTCTATTAGGCGTTGGATAGAGAGAAATGGTTATAGGAACATGCTTAAATGGAAACGTATGACATGTTTTTTAATGCGCCACCTTTATAGTTTTTACTCCCTAATTTTAATATAATTGTGTCACATAGTGATGAGTCAAGTGGTAATAGTAGAGATTCATAACTTGGAGTCAACAATATCACCATGCATGAGAGGTGATAGTAAAAATTCATAACATGAAGCCAACAATATCACCATGCATAGAGAAGATGAGCATCTACATGAAATAGACATTATAAATCAATTGTCATGGGATACTAATGAGAGGAGACACATTCATATAGGTGATGAATGCATATCAAATATGGATCAATGTACAAACCTTAGCATTTAATCAAAGTATTTAGCACATGCTTTGCAAACCCCTATTTTCCTATAGGCTAGTAAAGGAAGGTGTTATAATTTGTATGTCATTCTAATTCTTTAGAATTTGAAAGAAACTTCTTGTTGCTAATATAGTAGCATTACATCTTTATTAAGGTCAAACTTATTGTATTTTTATATTTCCATCTATTTTATGGATTTTTAAAAAATAATCTGTGTGGGATTTGAATATTCATATCAATTATGGCAACTAATTAATGCTAGTTGTGTATACTTTGTTGCAAGTTATATTATTATCATCAAATAACATATTTCTTGGTTTATGTAAAGACACAAGAAAATTGTTGAATGCTTTGGGTGTTGAATATAAACTATGCATGCATGTAAGAATGATTGCATTCTATACATAGGAATATAAGAAGATAAGTTTGTATGTCCAAATTGAAAAATAAGATGTCATGATGATGGTGTAAAAGGATTGCATGTTCAACAAAAATAAGTATGTCACCTATACATAATTCCAATATTGCAATGAATGTTTCATTACAAATCATTAGCTTAGGAGTGAGAAATGAGTTTTTTTTTTTTACACTAATTATAAGGAAATGAATCACATAGAGAATAGATGGCTGAAATTTTATTTGTGAGAAACAAAGTGTAAATATTGCCTTAGCGATGGACAAAGTGAAACTATTATTTTTCCAATCTACAACTTATTCAACTTGTCATTCTATTAATCAATTATAATATCCTCCTTGGGTTGTTATACAGAAAGAGAATTTGATGTTGAATTTTATTATTCCTAGAAAGCATCAAGTCAATGACATGGATGTTTATTTGGAACCATTGATAGAGGGGAAGTTATTGCTATAGAATGGACTTTAAGTGTATGATATTTCATGACCTTTACATGAAAGGTCATAACTGATGTATGGTGTAATTTTTTGGACCATCCAAAAATTTCCAGGGCTCAAAGTATGCTCAAGTATAACAATTCAAATCTTATGGAATAATTCAAACGATTTTTAATAAATTAATCAAGCATTTTGGTATTTCAACAAGTTATGGTATATTCAGTTTGGTACATCATTTTTTCTTACTATTGTGGTTTAAGGCTAAGGAAAAAAAGGGTTTTGTTTTGTCCACCCTACAGTGAGGACATTGTTTCAAGGTATTCCATAGATTTGATAATTGTGTCTATGAAAGAGATAGGAGGCTTTGTAAGTAGAGCATGTTTTTGTCAAATAAAGATGTATACATGGGCAGATTAAGGAAAGAGTACCTCCTCATATTTTGACACCAAAATATTGTGGAAAAAGATTTGAAAATGCAAAGATGAGACTCGGAAGGAAATGTCCATTGGTGATGTTGAAACTTCCAAGCATATAGTTAACGTCAAAACTCCTTGGGATCACATGCCAACAAGAATGAATAGAGATTCCAAATTCTAATGATCACCCATATTGGGAAGAAATTTTAGTGGCACATTTGTTGGATTTAATGAATGTGTTCAAGAATGTGCCAAAATATTCTAATGATCACCCATATTGGGAAGAACTTTTAGTGGAACATTTGTTGGATCTAATAAATGGGTTTAAGAATGTGCCAAATTATCTTTGAAAATGTATTCCTTCCACTGAGAAAGATTAAAGTTCCTAGAAGATATTTTCCCATATCAAAAACAAATAAAGATCTACAAGAAAAAGAAACGTATATGCACAAATAATTTACCTTCATGTGCCATGGATATTGTCCCATGATAAATTATAGTTTATGAAGAAGGTGATTCATATCATTCAAATAACAAAAGGATACAACTCCTTGAGTAAAGCATTTACTAATAATAGTCATTGTATAGGTCTCAAGTCACACGATCACCATAATTTGTTAAAGATATAAACCATTGATGTTGTTATGATTCAATGTTGACTAGAATCCATAATTTATAATTTTCCCTTTTAATATTAGTACACTCAAACCATTTTTTTGTTATATACACAAAAATAAACATAAGCATAGGAATAGATATTATAATATAATATAAAAACATAACAAAAATAAACAAACATAAAATATATAGATAAACTTTGTATTAAAAAGACATACATTTTCAATGAAAAGGCACAAGGCCCTCTTCAATGATATTTATATACACACTGTCACTTGTAAATCGTCATTCATTTTTATATATTATTCAAATATACATTTATATATTGTTTTGGTCTATCCAATTAAAATAAAATAAAAATTACCAAGTCTCGGTAAAAAAAATTACCAAACCCATTAAACAATTTTTACCAAACCAGACAATTTTTTTAAACCAGACTTGATAAAAAAAAATTACCAAACCCAATAAAATAAATTTATCAAACCCTGTGAAATTTAAGAAGTAATGGGATCATCAAGGAAAAAACTAGGGCTCATTGATGAAATAAATAAATAATTACAGAGCCATAAGGAAGACGTAAAATATCTGAAATCTTGTTTGGGTAGCATTTAGGTTGGCATGAACAGATGACATGAAGAACTACAAGAAATGTTGACGAAGCAAGGAAGGGGAGATAAAAATGCATTACAAAGATTAGATGATACATTATACAACATAATTGCATTAAGAGGATAAGAAAAAATTATAAGAGAGGAAGTAAATAGTAAGAATGCTAATAGGTTCAATAGAATAATGGAAAGATTGGAGAAAATCAAACCTTAGCCTTCACCATTGTCAAATACAGAACTAATAGGGATATTTCTCTTAGGAAATACAACCCATAATTTCATGATAGGTATTACCACAAAATTAAAAAGAAAAATGTTGAACTATGATGGAAAAGACCATAGAGGAGCCATCATTCGGGTCAACAAAATGGAGGGTATCTTTGAACTGAATCCCCGACTTGGTGAATGGAAAAAATAATAACAACCTCCAATAATTTAGAAGGAGAAGTTGACAATTGGTTCTTATGGTGGTCTAGGAAATGTGACATGCATTCTTTCTATTGGTAAAATTTCATCATCGCATTATTAAAGAGTTTTCATGACAAAGAAGAGGATGAACTTTACAACAAGTTCGCTCATTTAAAGAAAAAAGGAAATGTAAATGATTATACACGTGAATGGGTAGTTCCAACAACAAAATAGATTGTATTCTTAGATGATCAATTGCTAAAAATGTACATCTATGGGTTGAAGGATTACATCAGTAGTGAAATAAAATTATGGAATCCCAAAACTATTAAAGAAGGAAAACAACTAGCAAAATTAATTCAACAATTATACACAACCCCACATGAGGTATGATGGCTAATATCGTCACCATGATACATATAAGAAATGGGTAAACAAGTGTAGATATTGCAGGGACAAGTGGTCACACAATCATAGATGCAACAATCCAAAAGCATACAAGTATGGTGCTAAAAGAGAATCGAATGCTTTCATTAGCAACTTTGATGAAGAGGGGAAAATGAAGGAAAACAATTGTTGTAGATGTGGTAAGAATTTGACTATGGGTCATAGATGTACACCCAGTCACTTATATCACTGCAAAATTATAGATGGGAAGGAAGTAGAGATCTCCAATGAAGAAGACATGGTATAATATGACATGGATTAAAACTCACTGAAGTGTTAGGATAAACTTGACTCGGTGAAAGATTTAAAGTTTTTAGGTCAACAGTGGTGGTTTTGGGCACATGGTTTTGGTAGTCCGTGGTTTTAGAGCCCATGGATTTCATGTAATGAAATCCTTTAAATGGTCGGTGATACTCCATTGTAATGTGTGAAGATTTCAGCGATGAAGGCTCACTTAGTCGACTTGGTTGGTTTTGGCCAAGAGAAATATAAATCTATTGTTGGTTGGATTTTCCCGTAAGGGTTTTCTAGGATAAACCTTGTGTGATTTATGTGTGCATGTTGTTATGTTCTTGGTATTTTTATCTCTCTCTCTTTCTTTTTTCCTAACAAATGATATCAGAGAGATGGTGAGTTGTTGCATGATACTATCATGAAGACGGTCAAGTGGAATGAAAATCAAGTGTGGACAAATAAAGAACAATGGATTTGTGAGCATGAAGATGGATCTACTGCCCCGATGCAGATTTAGAACCCAAGGGTTTGAAGGAAGCATGAGGTTAAGTGCGAGGGTTTTGTCTGGGATGAAACCCTTCTTGATAAACACATGGAAGGAAATGGAGTGAAGGCTGGACCAGGGAGAGTGAGAGTGTGAATGTATACGTCATGGAAAAGTCTTCAAGAAAATGCAAGAAGCAGGTGGAGATCAAAGAAATGGAAAGGCAAGAGGATGGCAGCAAAAGTGTCAGGATAGAAACAATGAAAAAAAAAATTGAAATTTTAATGAAGTTGAATGTAAATGGGTATATGATTGTAAGACCTGGTTAGGAATGTGTACCCTGGGTTTGAAATTTCACCGGTAAAGTATAGACGTAGACCTAGGTGATAATGGGGGGCATGTGAGATTCCCAAATACCCTGACTTTGAGGGAGGTTTGGTCAGATTTGGTCATGGGAAACCCCAAGTCAAGTTTAAAGGGGGGAATGTTAGGATAAACTTGACTTGGTGAAAGAGTTAAACTTGTTAGGTCAACAGTGGTGGTTTCGGGCACATGGTTTTGGTAGCCCGTGGTTTTAGAGCATGTGGATTACATGTAATGAAAGTCTTTAAAAGGCTAGCGATGCTCCATTCTAATGTGTCAAGATTTGAGTGGTGAAGGCTCACTTGGCCAGGTTGATCCGGTTTGGCCAAGAGAAATAATAGATCCATTTTTTGTTGGTTTTTCCTATAAGGGTTTTTCAGGATAAATCTTGTGTGATTTATGCGTGCATGTTGTTGTGTTCTTAGTATTTTTATCTCTCTCACTTTCTTCTTAGTATTTTTATCTCTCTCTTTATTTTTTCCTAACAACACAAAGATGTCATTAACAACAATCACGTGCACTAACAAGACTCATGAGTAAGAAGGATTGAGGGTCTGTAATGAGGTTATAGGCTTAAATTAATAAGTTCAACCACCTATAGCATGATATACTCCACCTCATCTAAGGAAAAATGGTACTATCTACAACAGTCAGGATGAAAAACCCATGATATCGCTTGCGACAATTACAAGAGTGGAACCGAGGACCCTAAAATTCAAGGGAGGCATAAAGAATAAAAATATCACAATCTTAGTAGACTTTGGAAGTACACAATTTCATGGATATCAACATCGCAAAACAACTAAATATTTTTATATACCCTGTGAAAGATCTCATGGTTACAATCGTTGATGGTGAACAAGTCAAAAGAGTAGGATGGTTCCATAAGGTTTATGTACAAATACAAAACTTGGAAACTTACATATTGGATATTACACTCTGCCACTTAATGGGGGGACATGGTGTTAGGATCATAATGGTTGATAAAATTGGCCACTTACACATAAACCTCCTAAAACCATTTATGGAATTCAAGTGGCAAAGGAAGAACTATAACCTATATGGGTTAGGAAGCCTAGATCATAAGGTAAGGATAACACCATCTATGGAGAAAGAAGAACTCAAAAAAAACATATCTATACATCAAGGTAATACAAGAGAATGGTATAAATAGTTAGCATTCAAGAAAAAAATTATAAAATCAAGATGGCATTCTATAATGGAAGGCAAAATCGTTACCTTGCTTTGAAGACAAATGAATCCTAAAGAGGTAAGAAAATTGATTTACCTTGCTTTGAAGACAAAGGAATCCTAAAGAGGTAAGAAAATTGATTTACCTTGCTTTGAAGACAAAGGAATCCTAAAGAGGTAAGAAAATTGATATACACAATTATAAACATAAGCATAGGCACATAGACATAGATACTATAATATATATGAAAACACAACAAAAAAAAAAATAATAATAATATATGTATGTAATACTCATTTTCAATGAAAAGACACAAGGCCCTCTTCAATCATATTTATATATGGGGCCACCAATTATATATATATATATATATATATATATATATATATATATATATATATATATATATATATATATATATATATATATATATATATATATATATANATTATATATATATATATATATATATATATATATATATATATATATATATATATATATATATATAATATACCACTACATTTTGAGGATCACATATTTGATGTCCATACGTGGACATGATAATCTCACATTAGATTTACACCACACCATTGGATGATTATCTGCATTTGTGGGCGTAATTGTCAATTTTATTAATAATAGTCATGCATGTACGAAATGTGAGGGTATAATGTAACTTTTATAAACTTACTTAACATGTAATTGTTGTGTACATATTGAAATTAGGTGAATCACTTACAAAGAGATATATGTTAAAAATGAATCTAAATTGGATTTATGGATATTCAGGTCTAGTTTTCATTATATTTGGTTGAAAATGTTGAATTAAAATGAGTGGTGAGTTGTAGATGGATGTTTTTCCTAGAGAGGTACGTGAAAAATATTAAAAGATTTGGAGGACAATGGGCACACTCTAGAACGGTGCACAATTGAAGGAGACATTGTAGAAAAAAAAAATGTGTACGAGTTCCTACAACAAATCCATGTAGATGGTCAAATCATTTGGGATGGTGAACGATGAATAGGAGACATGAGAAATAAAATGAGATGAATGCACTTTAAAAGGTATACTTATTTGACTTATATAATTTTATTGTGTCTTTTATTGAATATTTACTTTCACTAAATAATTAATATTAAATTTTCACTAATATTGTAGATATGGATGAATTGGACAAAATAAATTAACGTATCTTGTTGCAATATGGAGAAAACCAAAAAAAATAGTGGATATGTATGATGAGAGGTGAAAAAAAAGGAGGATATGTAAGCATTTAAAATTTAAAATCATTGTACTATGCTTCCTCCAAAAATACGTGACAAATAGAATGGATAGTGCATAAACACAAGGGTGAATGACAAAATTTGTAAAATTGGTTCTTAGTGACAAAGAAAATAAATATGCATTGAACATAGGGACTATATGCAACATAGAAAGCCTCGAGGGTTAGCTCAATTGGTTTAGAGCCGGATGTGAGTTTATTATGCTTGTTGTTGATCACGGGTTTGACTCTCGTGATTCCCCCAAGGAGAGGCCCCGTAATCAGGGTCAACGGTTTACCTCACTTACCATCCATGGATCATGGGAAAGTATTCAAAGATCTTTCCATGAATACATTTCCTCGAAAAAAAAAGATGCAACATAGTAGTGTAATATATAAGATGCAACATGTATCTAAGTTATAACTCTCTATGTATTGTTTCAAGTATAAGATATTTTATTTTAGTATATGTTTGTCTATACATGAAAGTATGAACATATCCTACAATGTTGGGAATATAGCCATCAACTTCAAGTGGAGATTATGGATCATGGAAAAAAACATGTGATATTGAAACATTATGGTCATTTGAGAAAACAAGTTATGAAAGTGCAAGAGAGAAACCAAATTCAAGGCCAACTTCAATATGTTTGGATCCTTCAAGAGATTATTGATTTGTGCTATAGGTCCTTTAAATGTGTGATTATCGAATGAAAATGGTTCAACATTTTTTATAGAATATATGTTACTCATAATCATCATAGATTTGTAGGTTTTTTATGCACATAGATAATTGTCAATGGTGTTAAACCATATATTTTTCTAGAACATTACAGGGAGGTTTACTTTCATCATCATGCCTTAGATGAAAATGGGTGGTTGTTACTCATTGTGTACCTAGACAAAAATAGGTTTTGAGAATCTATATGTTGCAATTATTGCACCCGATCAAGAGGAGGAGGATGTAGATGCAAGTGGTCGAGTAAATGTAGTTAATTCAATTGAAGTGTGTTGATAAGACAAAGATTGCAATCTATTCACAATTTTTATTAATGAAAGATATTTTCTTGTGGACAATTTGTTTACTCACCTAAATTGATATTTCTTGCGATGGACATTGTGGATGGTTGTTTCATTTTATATCGATGATTATTGTATTAATCAGTGTAAACTTAAAATGACTTTTCTTATTCTCTTTTTGATCTTATATTAATGCACCAATGGATTTGGTGATTTTATTTGATGGGTTCAAATGGTTATTCATATGTTATTAGTCGAAGGTGTAATCAAGTTAGTGTATAAGGTTTAGAATCAATATTGGTTGGGCATATGTTAGTGGGTTATAGGCTAGGAGTTTTACACACTCATACCTAACATACCCAACCTACCCACCTAACCCAACTAACTAACATACATAACTCATTAACCTACCTAAACCACCTACCCCACTAACATGTTAATTTTCGGAACCTACTAACCCACCTAACCTTCTATTCCATTATCTTAGATAACCTACCTAATCCACTAGTCCCCCCTAAACTACCTAACCTACCCTACTAACCCACCTAACTTACATAACCCACTAACCTATTGAACCTACCATTCTAACCTATAAACCTAATCTACTTTACTCACCCAACCCATAAAACCTAACCTATTGACCCTACTACCCTAACATACCTACCACACTAACCTATTGTGCTACACGTCACCAAAATCTAACCCATCTAACCTACATAACCTACTCCACTAACACGCCTAACCTACCCCATTAATCTATATTACCTAACTAACCTACCCCATTAATCTATATTACCTAACTAACCTACCCCACTAACTCAGTGTAACCTACCTATCCCACCAACCTACATAATCCACTTAACACTCTCACCCACCTAACCCACCTAACCTTTAAACAACCCCACTAACCTACATACGATAGGTAACGAAATAACCTACCTAACCCCTAATAAATTGCCCACATGGTACAAGGCCAACGAAATGGAGGAGAAATTGACTTCACCCTCTGGCACAACTAAAGAGGATGTTGACAAGGACAAAATCAAGGAGGATGCACCAAAGAAAGAGAGTACTAGTCCTATATAATGTACTTCTAGTTTTGAATTTTCAATGTGTTTGATCTTTTGGGAGCACAATTTCACAATGTCCAATTGTGTGGATGTTTTGAAAAAGAATGTCCCTTGGAAAAATTGAATGATGAAGTTAAACATGTCAAATACATATAGTAGCATCCTTTTGTACTTAATACATTGTAACATTTATTGTAAAAAGAAAACATTGTGAAATTAAGCATTCTCATATTATGTGTAGGGTCACTATAATTCATATCATTTACAAAAAATGTATCCCATCTACAACAAATTGTTGTTAATAATGTACAACATGAATATACAATTGCCGTGACTATGTAAGGAGTTAATAAGGATTCGATTAATAGAACTTGAATACAAGAATTCAAATGATTAAAATTTATATGTTCCTAGAGTTAATAGATGTTAGATTGGCTCTAGTGGAAATTCAACAACCGAACCCCTCATCCCCCTCACCCTTAATGTTGAGGACCACCAAGCCTAATCTCACCAAAGTTATATTAGCCACTCTCTCAAACCTTTTATTTCAAATCCATACCTCATTGTACTCTACTCTATCTTACCCTCCCCCTCTTAGCTAGTCAAACACTTCCACAACCATAGTTAAAAATCAGAAGTTTTACCAAACTGACAAATTCATACCATTACCCATACAAAATAGCATGTCCCCAAACCAACAACTAACTTACCCCAACAATGCACACCATTTCTCTTTTTATTCAATTTCCTACCACATTTTATATTATATTTTCATGCACCATGCTAAGTTACGCCCATGCAGCTAAGCACATGCAACTAAATAACCTTCTAGTCTACATTACACTTTCCATTCAAAATAACACAATTATTCAATGTTTAAATAAAATGCAAGATATATCACAATTTCAAATAATCATATTAATTATGTGCATGGTAACAATATTCATATCATAATTCAGTGATAATTATATCAAACTCATTAAGGTTTCCCATGTATAACCAAACATAAAAGGCATATGTATCATCTCACTCGGTGTCTATTCAACATCATAAATGTGAATTGCACATCCATGCCATCATATATACCACATTTAGTTCAAATCATTAAGGCAAGACTACGAAGCATTATATTATGCATGGCAAACATCTTTCCATTCAAAATAACATAATTATTCAATGTTTAAATAAAATGTAAGATATATCACAATTTCAAATAATCGTATTAATTATGTGCATGGTAACAATATTCATATCATAATTCATTCATAATTATATCAAACTCATTAAGGTTTTCCATGTATAACCAAACATAAAAGTCATATGTATCATCTCACTCAATGTCTAGTCAACATCATAAATGTGAATTGCACATCCATGCCATCTCATATACCACATTTAGTTCAAATCATTAAGGCAAGACTACGAAGCATTATATTATGCATGTCAAACATCTTTTTCAATATAAATAGCATTGTGCATGCATTTGACAATGGAAAAACTATAAATTAGTCACTAAAAGCAATACATAACAACCTTTGTGAAGGATTCTCTTTTATAATAGTGATTTATCAAACATTTTCATACATCACTAAGTTGCATATTTCATTATAAATGCATAAAATTCACATTTGAAACAATGCATCTAGCCCAAGTGATTAGCTCAATCAGATGTCACCAATGTTGTTGCGCATTGGACTAGTTTTGTGTCAACAAGTACCCAGTTTGTATCCCTCTAGATGATGCACATTAATCTATGTCTATGCGTTTATTAGGTATTCCATTCATGAAGATGGAGAAGGATCCATTGGGTTTTCCCAAGAGGATTTCCTTGAAAACAATTGAAACAATGCATCAAAAATTTGAAATTAAATGCTCACTTTCAAATTGTGTTTCAACACATCCCAAACTATAATAATATAAAACGTTAATGACATGGTTTCTAATTCTGCATCCAAGAAAATACACTTGGTAATATTAATACCATGAATATCTCAAGGTTGTTCATTTATGAACATGACCATTAAAAAATTCTTAATGTAGGAGCTAGCTACCCCTTCATAATTTTAAACATGAATTCTATCTTCCTTTCTTGGATGTTTTCCTATAGTTTTATTATGAGAACCAATAAGATAAAGGAGCATATATAGACATGGAAATACAAGAGACCCATATGTGAAAATCACTATCAAAGCATGAAAACCTAACCTAAAGAGCATGCTTGAAAGAAAATCCCTTCATGACCCACCAAAATATACAACAAAGAGATGACACCAAGCATATTAAACTTATAGCTCCATACTACATGTTTAGGTTACAAAACATAGAGCTTTGAGACTTTAAAACTTTTAAATATGTAAGGCAGAGATTAAATTCAATAAGGATGCAAAGACAATGGCACACGAGAGAGCATTTCATCTTTTGAAGATGCCTTGGATTTTTATCTGAAGTTCCATTGTCCATTATGGGTCCCATCCTTGAGGTGAAGATGAGAGAGGAGGTTACTTACATGGGCAACTCATTTAGAGTTATCAACCTCTGAAAGATTCATGATAAAGGTTGCAAAAGAGTTAGTTGAAGCATGAAGCCAATTAAGATCAACACCATGTAAATCATGAATTTCACATGTGATAATCTAGGTTTGTATTCAAAAAGATCCCATTAAGAAAAGACAAAAAGATCAAGTCACTTGAATATGGTCCTCAAACCACCATCAAGCGGATTGAGTATAGCATATTTAAGTTGGATTTACCAACATGCATGGGAATTCATCAAATGTTTAACATGTATAGCCTAAAGTACAAGCCATCATTGTTGGAAAGTGATGAGACAATGTGTTGCATCAATCCATGGAGAATTGATCATTGAAATCGCCATCACATATACCACATTTAGTTCAAATCATTAAGGAAAGACTACGATGCATTATATTATGCATGGAAAACATCTTAGGGATTCAAAATAACATAATTATTCAACATTTAAATAAAATGCAAGATATATCACAATTTCAAATAATCATATTAATTATGTGCACTATAACAATATTCATATCATAATTCATTCAGAATTATATCAAACTCATTAAGGTTGTCCATGTATAACCAAACATAAAAGTCATATGTATCATCTCACTCAATGTCTAGTCAACATCATAAATGTGAATTGCACATCCATGCCATCTCATATACCACATTTAATTCAAATCATTAAGGCGAGACTACAAAGCATTATATTATGCATGTAAAACATCTTTTTCAATATAAATAGCGTTGTTAATGCATTGACAATGGAAAAACTATAAATTAGTCAGTAAAAGAAATACATAACTACTTTTGTGAAGGATTCTCATTTATAATAGTGATTTATCAAGCATTTGCATACATCACTAAGTTGCATATTTCATTATAAATGCATAAAATTCACAATTGAAACAATGCATCTAGCCCAAGGGATTAGCTCAATCATATGTTACCAATGTTGTTGCGTAGTGAACTAGTTTTGTGTCAACAAGTACCCAGTTTGAATCCCTCTAGATGACGCACATTAATCTATGTCTATGGGTTTATTAGGTATTTCATCCATGAAGATGGAGAAGGATCCATTGGGTTTCCCCAAGAGGTTTTCCTTGAAAACAATTGAAATAATGCATCAAAAAATTGAAATTAAATGTTCACTTTCAAATTGTGTTTCAACATGTCCCAAACTATAATAATATAAAACATTAATGACATGGTTTCTAATTCCGCATCCAAGCAAATACACTCAGTAATATTAATACCATGAATATCTCAAGGTTGTTCATTTATGAACATGACCATTAAAAAAAATCTTAATGTAGTAGCTAGCTACCCCTTCATAATTTTAAACATCAATTATCTCTTTCTTTCTTGGATGTTTTCCTATAGTTTTATTATGAGATAAGATAAAGGAGCATATATAGACATGGAAATACAAGAGACCCATATGTGAAAATCGCTATCAAAGCATGAAAACCTAACCTAAAGAGCATGCTTGAAAGAAAATCCCTTCATGACCCACCAAAATATAGAACATAGAGATGACACCAAGCATATTAAACTTATAGCTCCATACTACATGTTTAGGTTACAAAACATAGAGCTTTGAGACTTTAAAACGTCTAAATGTGTAAATTAGAGATCAAATTCAATAAGGATGTAAAGACGATGGCACGCGAGGGAGCATTTTATCTTTTGAAGATGCCTTGGATTTCTATATGAAGTCCCATTGTCCATTATGGGTCCTATCCTTGAGGTGAAGATGAGAGAGGAAGTTACTTACATGGGAAACTCATTTAGAGTTATCAACCTTTGAAAGATATTTGATAAAGGTTGCAAATGAGTTAGTTGAAGCACGAGGCCAATTAAGATCAACACCATGCAAATCATGAATTTCACATGTGATAATATAGGTTTGTATTCAAAAAGATCCCTTTAAGAAAAGACAAAAAGATCAAGTCATTTGAATATGGTCCTCAAACCACCATCAAGCGGATTGAGTATAACATATTTAAGTTGGATTTACCAACAATGGGCATTAATCAAATGTTTAACATGGATAGCCTAAAGTACAAGCCATCATTGTTGGAAAGTGGCGAGACAACGTGTTGCATCAATCCATGGAGAATTGATCATTGAAATTGCCATAAAATTAGAAACATATACAATTTTACAATGCAATGAACATGGAATCAAACATAGAACCATGAAACTATATTACATCATGCTAAAAGGCAATCACCACGAGTCAAAAAATGGTACACCTTGATGTAGATTACGATGAAGTTTTCCCAATTAATAGAATTGTTGGGGCCATCCCCAGAGTACGAATATTTGGTCTCGAAAGAAATGAGAGATTGACTAAGTCCTCCATTGGAGGAGTTGCAATAATGATAAGTCCACACAAAACATTTTCTAAGTACAAGCCCACATATTTGGTCATATCAAATGTGTGGAACAATGCAAAATCATTAGCACATGATGCATATTGTAATGGGAAACTTCAATGGATCAATGGATCAAAGTGGCAAATTGTCAATCAAAATGTTTGAATAAGTTGAGACATTGTTGTGCAACCTTTGAGCTTACACTTTTGTCCTATACATAAACTAAAGCAACGCATGCACACTCATGCAAACGGACAACTCGGTGGGTTATCACACATGGATGTCTAACAATGGCAATGGATTGTCTTAGACATTGTCTTTTCTTATCTCTGAATTTTGCACAATTTTGTAATTTAACCGAGGAGACTTCATAGTTGCTAAAATTATTCCAAAGGTACCACATGGTAAGCTTATCTCACTATTGTTTCACAAACGCACACCCACTCAACACATCCCACAAGGGAGGGGAATGCCAAGCAATCATGCACAATCTCGACCCCAAGGTTGTACACAAAAAACATGTGGAAAAGACATCGATTCGTATTGTCTTCGATTATTTAAACTCGACCAAGAGGTTCTACACAAATTGACAAGGTCATGGGTTGATTCATTTTTGTGTCAAGCTCCGTGTATGTATCTTGTACAATATTGTTCAAATAATGAAAGTCTAGTGCTAAGATTGTTGCCTAATTTTATACTCCCAATGAAATTTTAGTATATGAATTCATTTCTAAATTAGCATCATCATTTTCCATGCCATAAATTAGTCATTGCATAATGTTAAATTAGATTCATCATAACATGTTCAAATAATGAAAATATAGTGCTAAGTTTGTTGCCTAATTTTATACTCCCAATGAAATTTTAGTATATGAATTCATTTCTAAGTTGGCATCATTATTTTCCATGCCATAAATTAGTCATTGCATAGTGTTAAATTAGATTCATCATAACATGTTTGTATTAATTTCACTTATGCACTACCGAGGTCTTCAATACTTGTTTTTGTATCTTATCAATCTTCTTTCTATTATCACGTAAAATAAAGATTTATTCATACCAAATTTAAATTCTCTATATGCCGACTTAGCAATTTGGTTAAAGACACTTTTTCCATGGGAAGTTGGTCTTGAGTTTCAATTTGCCTACCCCGTGATGCTCAAGAATCACTACAACTCCACATATAATGCCATGGGATACCAATGGCATAGGTACCTCGTTGAATGCCTCTATCTGATATTTTGGTTAAGGACCCATATTGCCAAGGAGTCATTGAATTTGATACCCCATAGTCCATGCATGGCTACAATTCTATGTACAACCCCATGGGTTGACTTTGTATCAATGGTGTGGGTACCTTGTCAAATGTCACAGTATGGCATTTTAATTAAGGACCCATCCAAATGTAGCCGTGCATTCTTGCCATTCCACATACATCATTTTGCAATGAATCTCTATCAATGGCACAAATACCTTGCCAAATGACACAAAGACCTATATCCACATGTAGTTGGCCTCAAGTTCTACATCTTTATCAATAATATGTAAATAATAACTTCTATAAAATATATTGACAAATATAGACATTGATATTTCCCCATCAAAAGTATGGCTATGACTAGACATATGTGCAAGTGCAAGACGACCTACATAAAAGACAAGAGGCTTCCTAAGAGTGCTTCAAACTCCAATCAAAGCCACCTATGGCTTGGTTGACATAAAGATGCATACAAAATATTGGTACTATAAAAAATACTAAGGCATCTAAATTAAAGGAGAAATTGTGGTGTGATAAATAATTAGAGGGTAGGAGAAAATTAAGAGACTATAAAGAGGTCATTAACCATAATCTAGAATATCAAAAGTATATTTTTCTTATAACTAGAGTAAAGAAGAACATTAACATTATTAAAAAAAAAAGATCAAATCTCATTTTCAAAATACTTGTAACAATACAGACTTTCCTTCATAAAAAACTATGAAGATTTAGGAAACCACTACTACGGTCTTTCCTGTGTATTTAAAAACATGAAATAGAATTAACAACAATGCAATTCTTAACCATACAGACTTTCCTAACCTTTTAACTCTATGGAGATTTAGGAAACCACTACTACGGTCTTTCCCGTGTATTTAGAAACATGAAATAGAATTAACAACAATGCAATTCTTAAACAATAGAGCAATCCATATTAGCATATTCCTTGTCATAATACCGACTGAACATATAAACGGTTCAGTGACGCTAGAACAAAAGGAAAATGATTTAATATGGTTGTTCGTTCCTACACTGGATAATAGATTCTTAATTAAAGTTAAAACAATAACTTTAACAAGCTTTATCTGAAAACCTCCGCATAGGGCAACCTGAAGCCTGAAATATCAGTGCCTCTCCATAACGCTACACTTTGGGAACAATTAATCTCCCACTTTAAGTAACATTAACAAGCGCTAGTTCTTTCTTCACTCTGTCAAAATATGTCTCATCCGGCTGCCAAAATACAAACTTCATACTGTCAACATTTTGTTTTTCGTATGAAAAGATCACATATCATTGAATTAAAATGCTATAAATATACTGGTTACGATTCTCAGTACAGAGAACAGAGAATAGAGTCCACCGTTGATATTGAGATTACAATTAAATTTGGCTACTAAGAAATATAAGAAAACAACACTTACATAACCATAATGACTGGAACCTCCATATTTGTTGGTTTTATGGTGGATGCCTGCCCAGCTAAAGATACCAAAACATAAGTTAGATTAAGGAACACAGATGAAAAACTAGTTTAACACATCGACCTACAATTAAGAAAATAACGCAACATATATGTTGAAGAAAATAAGACTGGAATTGACATTCGGTGCTATCTTTTGTTCTTTGATTATGGGCAACATATTAGAGGCAATCAAATCTTTCGATACAAATTGAAAGAATAGCGTTAAAAGGAGCCTTGAATCAAACTATCAAACAATAAACTTGCGTTAAGAAGTGTCTGAAATCAAATTATCGACCAAATAGTTCCATATTAAGGGGCGAATCAAATAAATGAACATTTCACGCGGTTAAATCCAATGGATAGCAGGTTCAAGGATCAAATGCTGAATCGGGTTGCCCTAAAGCTACTTGAATAATTTTGCTGAAAGACCTCAAAAAACAGAGCTATGCACTTGAATATTTGACTAGCATTTATGCTTGACCTTGTGTCAGACAGTTACATTTGATTCCTTTAGTCTTCAATTTGTTATAGAGAGTCCACAGACTAGGATGACCAAGAGTGCCAGCTTTACATCCCGGAAATGGATAAGTTTGTAAGTGTCTTTAATTTTACCCAGCACATCGAATTTGAAGGTTGTACAAGAATGTTTCTAAGGATACCATCAAATACTCTATGTAGTATAGACATCTATGCTGAAGGAGGGTAATACGAGATAGTGGCGAGCACGAAGTCATTGGGCAAGCAAGGAAATGTGAATAGCAAACTAACAGAACAAATTGGAACCTTGGACAAAAATACTCTTTGTAGTATAGACATCTATGCTGAATGAGGTTAATATGAGATAGTGGCGAGCAAGAAGTCATTGGGCAAGCAAGAAAACGTGAATAGCAAACTAACAGAACAAATCGGAACCTTGGACAACAAGACAGGAAGCACATTGTAGCAAAAGAGTGCGCAGAGTGGGCATGGTCTATGGACAAATCACATTGGCAATTTGAGTGATTTTCTTTTAATGTACAACCCCACTGCTGCATCCAAGACCAGGTGAGAAAATTTGCTCGACCTCTACTATGAACCAAGTTCAATGAAAAACAAACCAGCTACAGAAAACATACACCTGGCATAATGCCAACCCAAAATGTGGAGTGCAGATTTTCTCCAAGACCAACAATATAAAAGAGCTGCTTCGTATTTTCAAGGCTCAAACTGCATGACAAAACTTTAAATAAAAACTCAAAAGATAATTTGGAGCAAAGAAGCACGTGGGACCATAAAGATGTCAAGGTTAAACTGCGTCAAAATTCAGCATCCAGTTGGATTGATGATTGTAGTTAATTCAAAGATAACCGAAGTGTAATGAAATAATCAAATAACAGCCCAAGGTTTTATACAAACTGCGTTTTCAAATAGGCATATCATTATTTATGCTTGAACATTGATCAAAAACGAAAATCAGAAACTGCATAGCTTTAAAGACTTGAAACTTACACGACGGTGTCACTTCTTCCAGTTGTCACAGAAGTTCCCACAGTAAAGATTAGACGACGAGTCCAAGCAGTCTTCAAGAGTTCGAGAACTTCTTCTCCTTCTTTGTTCTTTGGCAAGTAAGCAACCCGTCTTGTACCAGTGTATCGTCTTCCTGGAGATGGATGCTCTGCAGTCTAGTCAAAGTTTTCAATTTAAAAAAATTAGAAAATGGTCAGAGTGGAATTGATGGACTAATATTGTTTATGAAATGAACTGTTCTGTGATTTAAGACACTTTGATGTAGGTAGGATTAACAAAGATCATTCTTGGCATAATCACCATTAATTATTTTCAACAGTTCGGTGTGGCTAGGATTCTCTGGTTATTCAGGGCAGTTAAACAGGGCAACTTTAAAATAAAGGTTAGCACATGTTGATTAATATTACGTAGCCCAGTACATAAACACTAGATTAGGGGCCACTATAGTCTATAAGTAATTATCGTACTATTTGTACGTTAATTTCCAGAAATTCCTATATCTTTTGGTTCATCTATTGCTGCATACTATAATGATCACAACACGAATGATATACATGTATTTCTGAGAAACTTCTGTAACAATATTCATGTGCTGTGTAAAAGATCTTGTATTAAAAAACCTGGATAGAATCATGCTGTTAAATAATTTTGACACAACTGATACCTAGACATTGTTCTAGCCATTGTAAAAGAAATTATGGAATGTAAATTTCAAGTGCTGCAAAGCATTCATACAATCACTTAAAATGCACAAATATTCGATATAGTACACAAGAGAAGAACAAGAAAGAAACAAGACATTAAATCACCTCGTGATGGCAATGCCAAATTGTCACCGGGAGAATGTTAGATCATTTCCTTTTCAGAAACATTACAACTTTAGTCCTGGTGTAATTAATGTAATTAATGCACCAACATGCACACTTGTTGTAATCTCGACTTGTGGTCCCACTGGCCATTAAAGTCATTTATGATTCACCCTTACTGGGCTCTTCTATTCCACATTGGTGTTTAGTAAGTGCACTTTATGGACCCACGCTTTAGGGGTTTAGGGGCAGCTAATCTAAATCCCATTCTTATGTATTTGAGACTTTGCTCATTTGCGAAGTTGCATGATAAGGGGAAACAGAAACGTGTATCCGAAACAAAAACACGCTGGAAACATGATCCCTCAAAAATTAGGAAACAGGGAAACACGATATATATATATGGTGCTATTTCAGAAAATTATATTGGAACTTTGAAAAAAGCATTTAAGTTTTAACATTATAATTCAGAATACAAATTCATGATGCTTCAACTAAGAGGCAATGAACCTAGAGTTAACAATGTGGGAAGATCTGACTTTGAGAGTTTTCTATCAAAGGAGAAGTATTGGATGCAGGAGCAGGACGATACATCTCTAGTCCTCATATTTTGAGAAAACTCTTAAGGAACCATGGGAGTCGCTGAAAAAGAAATGATAATTATTAATTACCACAAACTCCATAATAGATAACCCATTTGAAGATGAAAGTTTTCAGACTCAGGTCCCTACATACACAATCTACAGGTGCAACCATCCCATTGAAGGTGATGATCAACTAACCAACTAATCCCTGTCACTAATAACATTATATTAAAATAGCATACATGGATAGCTTGCCTAACATGCCCTAGCATTCTGTTCAAAACAATAAATATGTCAGTAAGGATGGTAACAATGATGACTAAGTTAGCATCTCTAGAGTCTAGACCTAAAATACATCAACTGGTTTCATCTGTCCTATTACACCCCTTATGGCAACCATAAACCAGAACAAGTCTAGCTCAAAGAACACTAAGCTTATGCAGTATTTATAGCCTTAAGTCGCCATAAATGATAAATACCTGAATTCCATTTGGAAATGTATATGTGATTTCAATAATATCAATGCCTGGATATCCCTGAAGGCCATCCCAACGCTGTTGACTTGTAATTGGAATGTATCGGATGCTCATATCACCTGGAGGTTGTGTCCCCGTAATCACACCATAAATTGTCATACATTCTGGACAAGATGGACGAGTTTTAAACCATTGTGTGATACATTGTCTATGAAAAAAATGGTGACACTTAGCCAACTCTACAGCTTCATCTTCTTGCAAACTGCAAAGACACACTGAACAATTTTCCCCATCATTAGGGTTAGGACAAGCAATCAGGTAAGAATGTTCATCCTTTGAACTGTTGGTCTGCTCTGATTCATTACTCCTCGCCTGTTCCTGTGAAACTGTACTTGCATACAAAGAATGGCATTGTTCCATAGCTAGGGCCTCTGACGATGATGGCTGCTGATTTGGGAGATATGTGTATCTTCGAACACTCCTACAACATGAAGTATTTACACAGTATTGCATTCCGTCTGCTTCAAATGACAGAGAATAATCTTGACCATTTACTTTAAAGAATAAGCCAGCTGAGCAGTCCAGCTTATTACTTCTTTGGCTGGATCTGGACTCAAGCCATGCTGTCTCAAATTTCAAAGCCAGTTGGTCATCATATATATGCCAACAGTTCCTCTCTGATTCCCACCATTGCCAAACAGCAGTTGAACCTTGCCCATTAACATACCTCCTTACCGTCCGCTGCCACTGAGTTCTGAGATTGACCTACAAGAATGATTATTTACAGTTAGTATCTTTTGCAGTAAATAAATTTCCAAACAATAGATGAGAAATTACTCTAATTCTCTGTGTATTATTGTCATCTCTTCAAAATGATAGTGTTCTCAAAAGTTGCCAACATCAGTAAAAATCTTAAAATTGGATACAACTTCTTTGGATCTGCTTCAATCCCTAAAGAATCTACCCGAAGAATGGTGGAAATCTCAAATAATTTATGAAAATCCTCAGTAATTGCAGCAGAAATTTATGCACTATATAGAGAAGGAAGGCAAAGATAAGAACAAAATAAAAGTAAAAATATTGGAATTAAATACCTTGATTATGGCATACTTTTGGAAAAACATAGACTGATTATGGCATCCCTTCCTATATCCCCTCTCCTATTTAGACTGTTTATTTACAAACTTGCCGGATAAATAGGAAAAGTAGAGGTTGTGTTCATAATCCTTGCCACATATTCCACCTAATTTTTATGTGGATGATGTGATGGTAATCTTCAAAATGCAACGCAATGGATAAAAACACCTAAAAAAATTAGAAGTTTCTGCAGAGAAGTAGCCATGCAACAGAATACCAGGAAATAGATAGACTTTGTCTTACTATTGGAGTTGACATATCAAACAGTCAGAAAGTGTCATGGAAACAAACTCCATGGGGCAACATGAGGTTAAGTTTACTGAAAATCTGAGCTGGGAAGTAACATTTACATTTAACCATGAGAAATCAAAAAAATAATCTCACAGAAGATAGATACCTGTGTAACTCTAGGTTAAGCTTTCAGAAAAGCTGAACTGTGAAGTAAGTAGAGTGACAAGAATCCAGGAAAGTTAGAAAACAACCTGCCTATCGCAAACAGAAGTTAACAGTAACACCAAACATATCTTTAAGAAATAGAATGTCAAGGAAAAACCCATCTATATGTCAAAATCATGCTAGTGATCACTAAAGCACCGTATTAAGAGACGAAATAGACGGACTTCGAAGCATTATACAGAGTTACAAACAAACCTTGGAAGCATTCAAATCAAGTTCCAGAACCAGAATGACCCTCCCCAATCGATGATGAAAGGACTAGGGAGCACACTTCAGAAAAGGAATCGCCCAAGGCTAAGTTGCACGAAATGGGGAAATGTCTGGAAGTTTCCGAAACATGGACGTCAGGAAACGTCACTAATTACTAGGGTGGGTGCAATGGTGATGATAGTTAATCGGTTAATGAGGGGATTTTTTGCCACCTAAGGGACTCACAGCCCTCTTGGTTGCTTGGACAGGCCTGCACAGCAAGAAAAAACAGCAGAAATGGTTGTCGTTTGCATCGAAACAGCTGGGAAACATCGTCGGCCATACTGTACGGCGTTTCCAAATCAGGAAACGTCGTACGGTACGGATGGCAGAGTTTCCCAGCAGTTTCGTACCCGTTTCAGCGTTTCAGCGTGTTTCAGGTACTGATATGTGGCCTCAGGGGCGTTTCCTGCAACTTAGGCCCAAGGACTACTCTTTCAAGAATGCTTCGAGGGAAAAGCTTTTAGAAGGGAGAGACAATGTTCTGAATTGATAGATTATGGGTAAAATTGCAAAATAGAGAACTCTTTTAAATTTCAAAACCAAAACAACTTAGATCTGGAGTTTAATCAGAGATAACAGCATATAGAAAGATAGATCTAGACAGTAACTGTAGAAGCAGAAAACTCAGATCATATAAATCTCAGATCTTAAGCAGTAATGAAAAGCTCTCTTAAAGTAACAGCAGATATATAACTTAGTTCTGGAACTATGCTTAAACAGTAAACAAGGAGCATGTATTATAGATCTGTACAATGCTTATTCAATAAAGACAATTCTATAGTAAACTCAGATTTGAAACTAGGAGAAACAAGAAGGAAGCTTACCTGTTACCTGCCTTACCTCTGAAGGTAGCACAAAATCACAATAGGTGTAGGTCCTTGTAGTTATGCTCAGACAAAGGTTCAGTTCATGGATCACTAAAAGATCTTTTATGCCAAAGGTTGAAGGAACTTTCAAGCTACCAAGCTTAAGGGTTACTGGAACAAAAACACCAAAGGACCCAAACCCTTCCCAGCCAAAAACTTTGCCAAAGAAACCCTCAGATCTCTACACACAGGTCTGTAAGTAAACCCTTGCTTCTACAGTGGACTGAGTAGGAGCCTTAGCAAATAGAAACCCTTCAGAAATACATTGCTTACACATTAAAGAACCAGCCCACAAAGACATGGAGCAAGCACTGTAGACAGCAGATCTGAGGAAAGGTCGAGCCTTCAAGAGGACACACCTCACAGCAAAGAAAACCTACAACAGAACTAGGACGCGGCACCCTGCAATACCCACGGCAGCTACAGCAAAGGGACGCACCAGCCAGAAGGAAAGTCACGGCAGCTAGCAACAGGATGCGGTACCCAGCAGAGGAGTCACGGTAGGCACCAACAGCAAGACAGCAAGGTAATGCTCCACAAAAATAGGCCGCACCACACTTCAGCTCTTAACAGCAGGACACAAAGACTGAGGCCGCAGACTCATAGAACCTCCACGCTATCACAAGTAGAAAATGATTGATGGGTAGGTGTAGGGGGGGGGGGGTTCTTTAAATAGTAGTTAGGGCAAGGTTAGGGCTAGTTTAGGGCTAGTTAAGTTACATTAAAGAGTCACATGTTTAAATTAGAAATTTAAACATGTGACAATTAATTAATGTTTAACTTTAAAACATAACCCCT
>ML777171.1:1114101-1126858 GCA_009831015.1 Picea engelmannii | reverse complement strand
CCTAAGAAGGGTCTTTTGCCATGGCACTGACTGTTTGGTCCCAGACCAAGTACCCCAGGAGTGCACTGGGGGCCCTAGATCTCGTCTAGGGTCTTAGCCATCCTCCAGGAGAATGGCTCTTGCAGCTGCTGTAAATTTAACATGAATAAAAAATAACATATATAGATTTGGAACATAGAACTTAGCGTGTAATGTAAATCATATGTAATTATTAAAAGGTACAACTCGTAAAGACGTAATTGAACATGAAGAGTCACCATAGGTATAACCCCTCATTCATGTAATCAATGTTGTCAAACTCGAACTCTTTTAAGACTTGGTTGGTCTGTGACTCGAGAAGACTTGACAGACTCTTTTCAGAATCGACAAAGAGAAAAAATACTCAAAATATGGTCCGGTGAGTTTTAGAGGAGCCTGGAGAGTTTCAAAGGAGTCTAGTGAGTTTCAGGGGTCTGTAGAGCTTCAGAGGTGTCTGGCAAGTGGAGAGTATGATAGAAGAGTCTCGACTCTCTAGGAGTTACTCTTTTCAGCAGTGACGCGGCGAGATTCGGGAGTCCGAAAAGACTCTGACAACACTGCATGTCATCATTAATTCATTATTTAATATGTATTTTTATATAATTACAACTTGGAATATTTTTATATAATTACAACTTGGAATATTTTTATTATAAAATTTTTTATAACAATAGCACTTTAGATTGATGAAAGGACAAAGATGTTGAAAGGAACTTCATTGAGGTAGTCTGAATGCAATGCCCACCATGAGAACTAGATACCACCAACTTGAATAATGTAATGATTAGGAGTGGGTCAATTGAAAGCCATCGGAAGGACATTGGAAGAAAAAAGCTCGGAATGCTTTTCTGCAGAAAGCAATCACACTCGCTAAAAACTTCCAATAATTTTGCTCTAAGGAGGCACCTATCACGTTTCTATAATGTACACAGGTTTTTTTAGGTTCTTCTTATGTTTGTTATTTCGACATCCTATATAAGTTCTATTTTCAGCAGATGAAGAGCACCCCACTTTTGGCCATCATTGGTTATTTTTCAAGATTGGATTGCTTCTATTTTCAGGGTAAGTAAGGCACCTCACATCTAGCCCTTATCCACTGTTTTTTCAGTGCTATTTTAAGCCAGCCTGGGCATCCACAGGAGGATCTATTTGTTGCTTGCACGTTTCTTTTCTTGGCCATGTTGGCCGCTCCATACAAGAACAAGGAGGGTGCTCCACAAGAGGTATATTTGGCATGTTTGGATGAGAATCAAACCACCTAAGCTAGGTGCTTCCATTGGGCTATTTCTAGACTGCTTTTACAGTGCTTTTGTGCATGCTTTTCTCCTATGTACCCTTTCCTTTCAATGTAAGAATCTTTGAGCTACATTCAAGCTCCCATGTTGGTTGTATATTTTGTATTACTTCAGCAAATTGTACATTCAAGTGATGTAAGGGGATAGGAATTCCAAGTCTTGATCTTAGGATCTCCTTAGGTTCCTGATAGGGTGTGATCTTCATCTGAATTTATTTAGACTTATGTAATTTCCACAACTCTTATTAATGAAGAAAGGATCATCCTCTTTAGTGGCCAATTTGAACATCTTGGTTGTCTGAGAATTCTTTCTTTTGACGGCCCTCTTTTGCTTGAAGATTCTGATTTGAAAGTTTCTTATTAAAAGAATTCAATAGCCTTACTAGTATTATTCTCTTTTCATACTCCATTACCATCTGACAATGGAGCCAATCAAAAACTCATTTATTTGAGGAGATCAATCGCACATCAGCAAGTTTTACCACAGATTTAAGGAGTTCTTATTGCAGATTTCAATTTATTTCTCACTGATTTGAAGTGTAGACATGCAGATTCAATGAATTAATTGCAGGACAGAGATTCTTTTGCTATAATTAAAGCCCTTTATTTGCCAGTTCTTGAAGGATAACCCCCTTGGTTCAGAAAAGAACTAACTATGAAGCAATAACGACTGTATTGGTGACAGAAGCACCTTCCCTAAGCTGATCATTCGGAGCCCTTGAAGAAGACTGTGTCAGCTTCTTGTGAGGGCAACTTTGAGTGATAAAAAGTCATATGGCGTGAATTTACTATCTTGGTCTTCTTTAGTCCCAGGACTTTAAATGTTTTTCTGCCCCATTTGTTATGAGATCCAAAGTCGGTTCCACTCTCTGTTTAGGGAGTCTCAAACCCTTTTCAATTTCTTCCAATTCTCCAACCAACATTGCTTGGTTCTATATATGCAAGAGGCCCTCAGACTTCAGTCCCGGATTCACTGGCCACCGCGCAGACCAGCCTCCAACTGGTTGATCACTTCCTTCCTCCTGGTACTCCCTCCTAGGAGGGGTACCAAGAGACAAATTGATGGTAGTGTGGCTCCCAATTCTAGATCAATTCCAGCTCAAGGCACTATTCCTACTTCCCAAAGACCACAACGTTGTTGTTTTTCCATATCCCATAACAGCAATTAGACTAGGCCATCCAAGCCCTAGCAGCAGGCGACCTCATGCAGGCAACAACACAGTGCACAATACAGATTAACTTCCAACTCCTCCCCCAGACAATACTCTATCCGGAGTTTCCTCCATTCAGCCTCAAATGTTAGGGGAGAGAGTACTAGCGGATCATGATATGTTTGAACTATTCGTATGCCAGATTCTGGATCCATTTTTTATTTTTCTCCCAAATCTGCTTTCCGTTATCACTGCTCAAGTTGTCTTTGATGAGAGTGGCACTTACTCTACTCTTACATTAATTTACTTTCTATTTCTTGCTTTATTTAGGAGCCATTTTCCATGCTCCCGCTCTATATAGGAACTATTGTACTCAATAGTCCCATCGACCTACTTTTGTGGTCATTTGTTGGATAATAATAAAATTATCTTATCTTATCTACTCATTCTATTTGAAAGAAATGAAGCTTTGTACATAATTATGAAGTGTATGTATAGATCAACCACATAATGTCAAATAAATATCTCCTATCTCTATGACATAAAAGAATTCTTTCAAGGTATGGTCCCCAATTTTAAATCAGCATTTTAAACTACCCCTTGACATCGTATGTGTTTATGCCCTGGCATACTAATTGAGAAGTTCCCATTTGTATCAAAATGAAGTTACATATTTAAAATGTTTCTTATCTAAAATGCATAGGGTCATGCATAGATCAAACTTTATAAGCACTCTTGCCTTTCTTATTACCCAAATCTTAAAAGCATCCAACCTTCACATGGATTATCATGAGGACAAGAGGTTTTTGGGTTTTCTTCCCGCCTTAAGAACCATTTTCTAGTAATTGACTACCCTCCTAGGGTTGGGAAGTATTCTTCTCTTAATATCAACAATTGCCTTTCAACATGATTATTCACAGTTAGTAATTTCTTTCGTGATCATTTGCTACATGAGTATGACCAAAGATTATCTTAAGCTTACTAAACCATTCAAGTGGCTCAATTCCTTTATTGAAGTTGAACTAGGGAATCTTTATTTATAAGTTATGCATAACTTTCCATTTCTTTCCATTGAATGTTTCTTTAGTACAAACTAATTGGCTCTGTGTCCTTCATTTTTTGAGTTGGATTCCTTCATTGTTCTTTCAATTTTTTCTATCACGACTCAAATGAGGACATCCAACTTCCTAATTAAGTGACCCTAGCCTTCTTGGCATCTCTTCATTCTAGATTTTAGCAATTATACTTGTAGATGAAGTTATGTAGTGATTGGAAAATATCTTGTAAAACAAACATAAGAGCTAGTAAAATTAACCAAAGGTTAAGACAATATGATATAGCATAGGGAAAGCAGTCAAGGATGGAGGTCAAAAAACATTTTGATTATTCAGAGGATTCATGAGGACCATGAAACTATTGTATCTTCAGTGAGAAGGGGCAAAGACATTACCCTAAATGATAATGTTTTGGACCCTAGGGGAGATGTGAGTCAATGGAAGGAAACCATAGGATTTGCTTCCTAAGTGGATAGGGCGGGCATTCTATCAATGCGTGCAGGATCTAACAAAATCCCTAATAGCACTCTTAAAGTCTTCAATATTCCTAGATCTGGATCGGGCATCAGTCTTGATGGCAATGATATGGGATTAGGCAAACTTGGCAATGGATCAATAGTTAGATCTCCAAGCACATTTGCCAAAGTGGAAGCTCTTAACAAATCTCAATCCATGTGTTGCAAATCAAAACTATCAAAAGACATTATCCAAGCCTAGACTTAGTATTTTGTCTAGTGCAAAGGAGCCTTTGGAAGTTTCCTAAACAATCATGGATCAATGGTATGCATCTAGATTTATCAAACAAGTTTTAGATAGGGAATCCCTGTGTGGGATTATGAGAATTGAAGATAAGAAGTAGAGGGAGAATAAGAAGCAGAGAGCTAAAAGACCAAAGAAGATTATCAAGTAGAGGAGCCAAAGGGTGAGAATGGTGCTCGAGGACAACCTAGGAATTGAACAAGCACTAGAGTATTCAGGTAAAGCCTTTAATGGAAATTTTTTTGGTAGATTTATAGCAGAGAGATCCCTATCTCTAAGGGCTTGGACTGCATGTTTTGATCATCGCACAAAGCACTCCAATCTAGATAAAGCTACTTGGTTTTCCACTAGAAATGAGGTCCGAGAATGTTTTGAGTGAGATAGGCAATCGTATGGGAAAAATTTTGGATATTGACCTAGCTTTCAAATCTAGTGCTCATTGGACAATGGCAAGGGCCTTGGGGGAAATTGACCAGAGTAAAGGTCTCCTAGAAAGTATGGACATATTGGTAGGGGAGACAATGCATTCACAAATTATGGACTATAGCAAAGTCTCCTTCAAATGTGTATGTTGCCCTATATATGGTCACATTGCAAAGGATTGTAACCTTCCATGTACAAGGAGTATGGAGGAAAGAGCATGTCGACTGGAATGAGGATAAGGAGGGAGTTTTAAGCCAATCCGAGCCAGAAGGCATGAAGATTCTTACAAAAAAGTCTTCTCCTAATCGATTCGATGAAGGTGAAATCTTTGAAAAGGATCCAAAGCTATTATTCTCCTCTATGCAAATAGAAAAGGACTAGGAGGAGATTTTAAGCCAATTTGAGCCAAATGGCATAAAGATTCTTATAGAAATATCTTCTCATCCATTTGGTGAAAATGAAATCCTTAGAAAGGATCCAAAACTATTAGTCTCCTCTATGGAAATAGAAAAGGACTCAGAAAAGAATCTGGTCGAGGCCTCGGAACCAATTTTGGAGGGATCTCTAAGTTTGTCAAAAGCACTCTAGGAGGAACAAGGTCAAGCCAAGGTAGCCACAATAAGTCCAAAATCCAAATTCAACCTCAGGTTTGGTTTTAGAAGATGTAAATTTAAATTTGGACCTAGGAAATAAAAGGGTTTGGCCCTCCATGGATGAAATCCCAAAAAACCCCTGGAAAGGGTTATAAGGGTTTGGAGAATTCTAGGATTCCAGAGGAGGGTATAGAGAGCTCTCAATATGATTCGAAAAAAAAAAAATCCAAAGTCATTCTCAAGATGTTCTTCAAAAGTTTCTCCTTCAATAGAAAATTTTGACATAGGGGTTTCAAGCATGGGGGATGAATCAGAAGTTAAGGGTGCCAATAGGTACTCTCTAAGACCAAAAAAAGGATATAAGGAGGGTAGGCATATTGGAGATACAGGAGGGTTGGGATTGGACCCAATCAAGGGTTTTGGACCCAATCAAGGGGCATTCTTACAGGCTGGAGAAAATACGTTCCATTATGCCAATCTGTTGTTTCTCTTTACGGTATTTGGTCAAAGTTTTTCTCTAAAGACATGAGGCAAAAGGTACCTATAGTTAATTGTTTTGGGTCATATGAAGAGAGATAGGAGTTTTGGAATGATTTTTTTTGCACAGGACTTTCTAAAGGACGATAGGGTGATTGTTGGTGGGGATCTCAATTTCACTTTGAGAAGAGGAGAAGTGTGGGGTGTAGCTGCAAGGATGGACAGTATGGCAGATTTTCAGGCATAAAATCAAGGAGGTCAGACTAGTTGATTTAGAACCAATCAAACTCCAGCCTAATTAAAGGAATAATAGATGTGGAGAGGCTGGGATCTCCAAGAAACTAGATTGTTTTTCTGATTTAAGAGAATTTCAAATCATTTTTCTATTGTTATTTGTTGAGATTTGGGTACAAAGGAAAGTGGTCCCCCTGTGTTTGTAAGTCTCTAAACACAAAGGGGGAGAGTATTACCCTCATGCTATTACTTTATGTTCTAATTTCACTTTGACTTTATTCACTGAAGTCATAAAGTGACATTTAATTCACTTAAGTGTGAATTAATGAACATAAAGAAAACTATGGAAACTTAAGTGGGTTTATGAGATCTAATCTCATCCACTCATCTTGGAGGAAGGCTTAGAGTGAATCTAAGACCTTGGTTTCTAGGTTAGCCTTAAGGATTAGGCTAAAGGAGGGTAAAGTGAGACCCATTGTTCACTCTTGAGATTGGAGTGAAGGAGAGGAAGAGGACTTGGGCACATTTCTTGAGGAGAAGAAGGGTGCATGAGGTCAAGGGTTTGGAGGAGAAGCCATTGTTGAGGGCGCAAACTTCCTTGAGGAGCATTCATGGAGGTTGGGCACAAGTGTTGAAGCAAGGGCGCATTCAAGTGAGGAGGTGCACAAGCTAGAGGAGGGGCGCATCCAAAGACAGGAGGTGCATCTAGCTTGTGAGAGGGTGCATCCTAAAGGTGAGGCCCACATACTTGAACTGGGTGCACTCTTGTGTATAGAGGGCGCACTAGTGTGTGAGGGCACACTAGTGTGTGAGGGCACACTTGTTGGTGTGGGTTGTGTTGTCGTCCTTATATACACTTGCAAACGTGAGCTAAGTCCTGCTCACTTAGTGTGTCCTTGGAGGCACAATGCCTAGGTTCAAAGTCCACATTGTCACTTTGACTTGAACCTCTTTCGTCTAGGCTTACTCCTAGGGAAGCCAAAGGGGGGTAGACCCTAGTTACTAGATGAGTTTAGAATTTAAGTTCTAGGAGTTGGTTTCAATTAGTTAAAAAGGTTTGGGGAAAATCTAGCCTATGATGTAAAGCAACAATGCAAGATGCAACAATTAGCATGTACAGTCAAACCTTTTCATAGGACAACTAAGACTAGTGCCTAAGATTGGGCAAGGGGTCAACTAAATTAAAGGGAGGTTGATTACACAAAAGTTACAAGATCACAAAGATTACATCAAAGTTAGATACAACTAGATACAAGATTACAATAAAGAATATCTAAAGAGTTACACTAAAGTACACTAAACAAGATATACAATAGATACAAAGATACAATACTAACTAACCAACTGCTTGTATGTGCAGGAATTAAAAGATGATCAAGATGAGACAAACATCAACACATCAAGCCAACCATGCTCGCAATAGAGTGTCTCCTCAACTCAGATACACTACTCTATTGGACTGCTTATCAATGGCATATAAAAATCACTCAAGACCCAGTCAAGAGAGTGCCTCCAGAAGGATGCGCAACTTCTTGAGGGATCACACCACAAATATGAACATCAATATAACTGAAAGACGCTTGAAAAATAAAGTGTTCCCAATCACCGATATAACCACTTAGATAACTAATCCACAACTCATGAAGATAACTTGCATGTGAAGAGTAAATATGAAGTAAATGTGCTTGCAAGTGTAAATGTAGATTGCCCGAAGTTGTAGATTAAGGATTGATTAAAGTTGTTAAGTGAGATTCAATCCTAACTAATTGTCAACCCAATACTTTCCTCCCCCTATTACCAAGTAACTGTTGGGTGCTCAAGAAGTATAGAAACGAGGCCTACCCTAGCTCCATAGGTCATCCCAAAGAGAAGAGTACTCCCGAAAAAGGACGTTGAGCGCCACGAGACCGTCCTCGGCCTATCACCTTTCCGTTGCTTCCTCTAATCCCGTTTTAAATGGCGAAGATGGTTGGTAAAGGTGTCCTATTAAGTCTAATGGGTTATTAAGACTATGGACTAAGTGTTTTAAAGTGTTTGAGTGAGTTATAATAAGTTATGCTTGCCCAAAAAATGCCAAATGGGCCCAAAACCGAAATTGAAAGTTAAGTTCTTAGCTTATTGGGTTATTGCATGTAAAGCATAAAGAACTTGAAATAACTTGCGTAATTGAAACGATTGTTTAAACCTTTAAGATACCCATGTTTGTTTGCAACTATTGAAAATAAATGCTTGAGAAATGATAGCTTGCATGCAAAGAAAAACGAAAAAACAAAAGATTTTACTTATGCCTCCACGGGCTTAAACTAGCATTGGATGTGTTAGATCTACTCTAGATAATTTTAACCATTAGCATGCATGTAAGATACCCACAACTAAACTAGTTAAGCTATAAAGGAAAAAACGGAAAGGAAACTAAGCTAAAGATGGAAATGGAAAACTGAAATGAAAGAGAAGGCAAGCCACTTGGAAACCCTCCTTTGGGCTTGCTTACAAGGCTTTAGATAGAAGGAGAAAGAAGGAATTTTATTACCACTTTGAAAGGAGGTCCTTGGAGATTTGTTGTGACTGAAAATAGGTAGCATGCACCCTTGACCTGGCGAGAACCTACAAAAATCAGCAAGCTATTGCTTGCTAAAAATGCTGCAACAAACTCACAAAAATTTATGTTTTGCAACAGAAATTTCCCACATATAAAAACCAAAATTATAAATTATTGAAATGACCTATCTAATGAGTTAGCAACCAAAATCTAAATATGATAAGAATAGAAAAGATAAATGGGAAAAGCTCATGAAGTTTCAATGAGTGATGAGGGTAGATCCTTGCTCGAATCTATCCCAACAACCCTCTTGAGATGACCTGCAAATCTTGAACAAAATGTGAGAAACAGAATAGATAATGTCTAGCATGCATCAATAACACAACAAAGTTTATATCATAGACACATACAAAACATATAAGCCAGCAACTATCCTATTGCTAGACTTAGCTAAGTAAACAAAATTTACCCAAGCATATATCCAAATCCACCAAGTATTCAAAACAATAACAGTATCACCTCACAATGGCATGGAAATCCAGACAAAATCTTGTACTCCAGTGTTCCTCCAAAGCTCTTCTTTTATTACCAAGGGAAGAGGTTGTAGCAACAAAGTTGCTCCAAGCTCTTCAAGAACAAATGGGTGAAGCAAAGTGACAATGAGAGAGAGAGAGATGGTAAGAAATTGGTAGCATAACAATACTCAGAAGAATGGTGAATAATGAATGAGAGAGAGGTCTCATTTATAGCAAGAGAAGGCAAAGAGACCCCTCTTGTATCTTTGCCAAATGTCAAAAATTCAAGCCAAGAAAACTCAAGTCAAGGAGGGCGCATGGCTTTTAGGGCTAAGATGGATATGGAAAGTGGAGTGAAGTGGAGAGAGGTTAAGTAAGGCACATTGGTCAAGAGAAGGAACCACGCCAAGTTTTAAAGCAAACTTCCACTTTTTGGCATGATGTTTCCACTTTTCCAGAGAATGGGGGCGCAAATCCCAAGAGAGGCACAAGCTTCAAGGGTGGGTGATGTGTGTTGGAGTGTGTGTGGCACACTCTTAAAGGTGATGTGGGAAAGCTAGGAAGGGTGCACCTCATGAGGGAGGGGCCCACAAATTGTTTTAAAACAATTTGCTAACTTTCTCAAGGAGTGGGGGCGCAAATCCCAATGAAGGGGGCATAAATCCCAAGGGGGAAATGAGTTTTTAATTGAGGGGGTGAGTTAGGGGTGTGTAAATGTTAGGAAGGGGATTGGGTAGGTTAGGATAAGTCTCTCTCATCATTATTTACCTTTACTTCACTCCAATTTATCAATTATTACAAAATTGACATTTTTCCCATGTCCCGGGTTAGCAATTAAAACTACTTTTATCTGACTAAGACTCCTATGTGGACAAACACCTAGCAAAACTTGTCCAACTGAGTTGAAACTTGGTCCAAGGGTATAGGGGGTGTCATTTCATTTCTTTTGAGCACAAATACCCCTATAAAAAACCCAAGGACCTAGTTTTTACATTTTTTATCAAAAATTAATCAATTAATTGATTAATTAAATTTCCAATCTTAGGAAATTTTAATTAATTAAAAAAAAACTATCTAGACTCGACGGAATTCCGCGAAACTTTTTGAGTTGTCTTAGATGGTCATTTACATCATTCCTAAACACTAACTACCAAAGGGTGACTTCATTAGAATGTCTTTCACCCCTTTGGAGGATTTATTAATAGTGGGAGTGAAAAACTCAAGGGAAATTAATAAGGCTGGTTAGGCCAAATTAATAACCTGAGGATTAAAAACACTCAGTGAAAGGAACTCTCCTAATGAAGAAATCCTAAGGTAACTGACCTAACTATGATCCATGCATACCTATTACATTATTATCCCACGCAAGGGAGCGGAAATTCTGTTTACAAAAATGTGTGTTGGGAGCAAAAATTGCCCTGTAGAACCAAATAGTCTCTGACTTGTTTGCATCTGATGATGCCTATCTTCATGGTACATGGAGTTGACCCCCTAGTTGAATAGGTGGTCAACGAGTTGCAAGCCAAGGAGTAAGGCCAAGTGTGAGGCAAGGGGCGCACCATAGTATATTGGGCACTTTCTCCAAAGCAAGGGGCGCAAGTCTACATCAAAGCAAGGCAAAGGCAAGGCAAGGGCTAAAGCAAGGCAAAGGTAAGGCAAGGGCTAAAGCAAGGCAAAGCTAGAGGAAGAGGCGCACCAAGGCAAAGGGTGCACACTTCTAAGGCTAGCAAGCACAAAGAAATAAAGAACTCCAAAGCATCTTGAGAGGAGTTGCTATTGTATCAAGTTCTTTTGTTGTATTTCTTTGTTGTAACTCTTACTTTGAGATCTCCATATATATATATCTATCTCTCTTACTGGTTTTCCCCATGGGGGTTTTTCCAAGGTCATGTTGACCAAAAACACATGTGTACATTTGTCATGTTTGCTTAGTATTTTCAGCTTGTAGTTGTTAAAGATTCTAGAGGTGTGTTTGATGTTTAATGCATGTTAAAGAAGGCTAACTTGGATAGCAAAACCTTCCATAATTAAACCTTATAACAAGTGGCCTTAAAGAGCATCAAACCAAAGCTTGAGGGCAGCTTTCAGAGTGGGTAAATTTCAGATCTGGTGGGCTGTTTTGGGCAGCAAGAAAACTGTCCTAAAACAGTGAGAAAAACAGTTTGAAAGTACCTAGACTTAGTGCCCAACAAGAGATCAAATGACAGATTGGTTGGGCAGCCTATAGGACCTCAAATTTCTTCATTATTCAACTAGAAAACTAAGACAAATCTGCTAGCCCCTTTAAATTTAATCCTCTATTGCTGGAAGAGGATGAATTCCATGACCTGGTAAAAACGAATCGATTTCTTGGGATGGTTTGTCAAGGGAATATGCTAGTTTTCTATTTGCATTAGCATTAAGGAAAGTTAAAAAAGAAGTGGCAGCATCGGCAGCAATCAAGAGAAATGAAAAGGATCTCAGAATGGTGGAAGAAGGGATTAGGGAGCTGTATGAGAATAACGAAGGTGCGAAGCAGAGTAGACAATTAAGAGCAGGGAAGTATGACTTGAGGGGATGAGAATACTAAGTTTTTCCATAATTATGCTAGTCATCACAAAAGAATCAATAACATATGGGAAATGCAAGATGGTTCAGGTCAAACAGTTAACTCTTTCCCAGACCTGGCAGCTCTAGGAACCTCTCATTTTCAGTCCATATACAAAGAGCCAGATAGGGCAAATATTGCAGAGATTCTGAAATTAACTACCTATAGGAAGACAATAATATGATGATGGAAGAGATTCCAAGGACAAGTTAAAGACAGTTTTAACATCCTTTGAAAAAGACGAGCCCAGGGCCTGATGGGTGGTCTATTGAGTTTTTTTCAAGATATTATGATTTGGTGGAAGAGGACTTGATGAGAGTCAAGGATGTTGAGTTTTTGGGAAAGTGTTGGGTACTTTTAATTCTAGCTTCCTAGCTTTGATCCCCAAAGAAAGATAAGCCAGCATCCTTTGATGTGTTTAGGCCTATATCCCTATGCAATAGTGTGTACAAAATCATAGCCAAGATCATAGCAATAAGAATAAAATCTTTTCTGCAGTTATCTCTCAAGCAAGGCTGCGGGGGAGCGCCCCCCCCCCCTCGAACCCGCTCCCGAATCGCGCTCCCAAGGGGAGCGTTTAGGGAGCGCGCTCCCAAGTGTGCTCCCTGAACGCTCCCCTTCGGGAGCGTTTTTAGGGAGCGCGCTCCCTCATCAAAAACTGCGCTCCCTGGTTTTTGAGGGAGCGTCCAGGGAGCGTTCATCCTAAAACCCTCTAAAAACCTAAAAACAAGTTGGAGTTGTAAGGTGTTTTGGTGTGCAGCTGAGGGTAGTAATTAATGGTAATGTTAAATTCTTAAAGTAAAAGTGACATTGGACATTTAATCAAGAGAACCAAGCTCTTTATCTTTCATTTTCATCTTTCATTTTGAATGGGACCTAAAATTCTACTTTCTCCATATGAAGTCCAATGAGGTTGGAACCACTCTCAAACATCCTGAAACAATTAATGGTAATGTTAAAAATTTAAGTAATTTTTAACATTACCATTAATTGTTTCAGGATGTTTGAGAGTGGTTCCAACCTCATTGGACTTCATATGGAGAAAGTAGAATTTTAGGTCCCATTCAAAATTCAGCAGACTTAACAGTTTTCAGGATTTCAAGATCGGCAAG
>ML777171.1:1018676-1113011 GCA_009831015.1 Picea engelmannii | reverse complement strand
CAATTGATTCAACATTCTGTATGTTTTATATATATATATATGCATCAAAATATATATATTTTTATGTATTATATAAAAAACGCTCCCGAAACGCTCCCGCTCCCGGAGATTTTTGAAAATATGCGCTTCCCGCTCCCGCTCCCCGCTCCCAACAGCCTTGCTCTCAAGAGCAATTTGGCTTTTTGGCTAGATGACAAACTTTTGATGCTATAGGTGCAGCACAGGAAAGTCTGCACTCTATCAAGACAAAAAAACTTCCAGCAATGATTCTGAAGTTAGATCTGTCCAAAGCCTATGACAGATTGGACTCTGATTCAATTCTGGGATGTAGAGAAGTTATGATCTTGCCAGCTGAAGTTATAGAGGAACTACATGATAAAAATCCATATACTTTGAAGCAGATCAGAGAGCCTCTCATCACAGACATATGGCAACATGGTTGAAAATCAGAAGAAGCAATAGCGCTAAATTGAGAATCTGCAGATATATGGACAGCATACATGGGGAAGCTAAACAGATACCATATTAGGCTGAAGGAGGAACCTGATTCATTAGCTTGGTCAAAGAATAAAATAAGAGGAGAATATGCAGCAAGGTTGGGCTACTGTACCTGACGGAAGAAGGGATATGCGATTATCCTTGCTGATGCAGCAAGATATGGAAGCTAAAGGCTCCCAAAAAAGTTCGGGTTTTTCTCTGGCTTTCCTTATGAACAAGGTTCCAACTTGGGAAATTCTGCAGAAGCATCAAAGACATGGCCCAAGTATATGTATGTTTTGCTAGAGAGATGAAGAAAATAAATCTCACTTACTAATTTATTGTCCTTATTCAAGTGAGTTGTGGAGGGATGCAGAGGTAATAGCAGGCTTTCAAAATGTGTGGAAGGAAGACTGGGTGGAAGCATGCTTAAAACAATGGTTCTCCAAAAAGGAACTGAAGGATCTTAGGGCATTGCCTTGTCTTCTAGTCTAGGGGATAAAGTTAGCCAGAAATGCCCAGATATTTGAGGACAAGCTTATCCCCACCCTTCAGATCCTAGCTCAGGTACAATCTATGGTGTCTGGTATCAGGGAGACAGCTCCTCAAAGTGTCCCTAGGGTAGTGGAAGAACTGACAATTGAAAATTCACGAGCTTGGGTTTTTTTTAAATGGGGTAAGCCAGTCCCATTCAGACTCTGGTAGTGCTGGAGGCATTTTAAACTTTTCAGAATCACATTATATAAAGTTTAAGGCTGGTGTTCTGGTACAAAAACTATGTGGAGCTGAGAGCACTAAAGTTATTATTGTCGAGGGGAAGTGCCATAAAAATGAGAAGTGCTCGAGGGTTTTACCCGGGATATGTTACCTGGAAAAGATAGACTGCTGAAGGTTCCTAGGAATGGATTTAATTCAAGGAAGAAGTTGGCACACTCCTTGAATAGATTCTGATCAGCTTTTAGATTCTAGTCAGTTATGTCTTGTTTGCCCAGTTCTTAAAATGTTTGTGATCATTTTGCACAATTGAGCAGTTTTGAAAACTGTGTAGCTCCCATGTTTGTATGTAATATTGTGGACTGTAAGGGTTGTATGGCGTCCTGTTGTGGTCCCTGGACAGTAGGAGAGCTCTGTTTGTTGTTTTTTGGGGTCTTTTTTAACTGAGGGAAAAAATAGATCTAGCCTTTTAGAAAACTGTCTTTTCTGGACTTTGGTGCCAGTAGTACAGTAGCACAAAAAAAATGTAGTTTCCTTTCATGCTTTGAATAGAGGTCACATGTTTTTTCAGGGAAAAAAATTATGATATAACATTAACCAAATATTTAGAAAGTCTTCTAAAATTGACTTCAATTTTTTGTATTGCAGGGTCAAAGAATGATTATTTTCCTTGGTAAATTGACCTCATAGTTAGTGTAAGTTCATAACCATCATTGTAATCCAACCTAGAGTCCAAATTTGTACGTAAAATAAGCCAAACATAGGGAATCCATTGTGAAATTAACCTAAAATATGGTAAAGTTAAACTGAAATCTAGTGGTCATACTTGTCTAATAAAGCCAACCAAAGGTTAAAAAGATTCTTGTAAGGCTAACCAAGCAACTCTTGTATAATTCACCTCAACTCCAGTAACCCTCTCCAAACCATTCATCAATCAACCTATTGGGAAACTGTCAAAAATAACATAAATTTGATGCAACGCAATGGTTGTCAAGCAGAAGCTCGTCCAACAAATGCACACATTAATTTTAGCATTAGAATGTGTTAGATAAAATCCTCCTATACTAACAAAAAATAACAAGGAAAAAGCATTCTACCTATGTGAGGGTTTAGCATTGGAAGTAAACAAGGTGCTTGGAGTTGGGAGTCAAACCTCAATTGATGCCTATCTCAACAGAGGATAGACCCCAAAGTTGCCCAAACATGCATGACCTATATGGCTACACTACCTGAAGCATCATACGATATTACGAACACCAGCATTGCCCATCAATTCACCATTATCAAAACAACATCAAGTTCCCCATAGCAAAAGTTATGCTTGGGATTGAATTTTAGCATGATCCAATGACTAATGAGGGTGTCCTCTTCTTGTTGCTTAAACCTTCTCCCATTGTATTTACTTATGCCATGACTTGCTTTTTTTTCCATATATATAATTTACATATTACTTTATATATATATATATATATATTATATAGCACATTATGATCATTTGGAAGGCGGAAAGCATCAGAGCAAACACAGAGAGCATCAAATCAGCAAAAGCAGAAGTCCAGAAGTGTAACTTCAACCATGGAGTCACCCAAGACCTTCACAGACACTGTTGCAAGGGACATTGAACTCCCATCCAAGGATGATCTACTGGCTTTCATTGCGGAAGAGGACCACATAGAGAAGAAATTAACTCCTCAAAAAGGTAGTCTACTGAAAGCTACCACAGATCTAGAGATAGTTGTGGATCCAATGAAGGTCATGGGATCAATAGCTATGAGCAAATCCAAAAGCCTCCTGTGCAAACTCATGCATCTATGGCCATCAGAGAACCTTTCTGTCATGGATTATGGAAAACTTGAAACCAAAAGATAATTTCAATCTGTCTCTCCTAGGTAGGGGTTTTTTCCTGGTTACTCTTGATTCAACCCAAGAAAGAGAAAGGATTTTTTATTCAGGATCATGATTCCTCAATAGGGCTAGATTATTTATCAAACATTGGACTTTAGGGTTTGATCCATAGTTACCGGATTCACCTTAGGGCACCCTGTACCCGCACCAAAAACTTCTCTGAATCGGAATCTCAGATTCTTATTGGATTCTTCGATTTTTTCTATTTTTGGAATCAGATCTGTTTCCTGAAATTGGATCCATTTCCAGTGGCAGACTTCATATTTAATTCAGATTTCAGCAAATCTGTAGCACTAAAGCCATATACTCTTAACATTGCACTCTTGATTGTTTGCCTGGACCAGCTTTGCAGAGTAAATTTTCTTTAAGGGATTACTAAAAATAAAAAAGTCATTCTTTACTTATGTTAGACAGCAAGGCACCCACAAAGATACTAACACAGATTCATACTGTTTTACACAGTTTTAGCTGATGCATATATTGAAAGCTAACTGTTGTATACGGTATCTACAATGTACATTAATAAAAGACTCAAGTTAATTTATTAATACAAAGAGGATAAAACATATAAACAATAATTGAGACAAACATTAACTTGTTTGATTTCATAATGAGCATCATAAAGTGTAATTGAAAAGTAACATATATGCACAATTTGTCACATGGATATACGAACATGTATGGGCAAAGCACTTAATAAAAGACTCAAGTTAATTTATTAATACAAAGAGGATAAAACATATAAACAATAATTGAGACAAACATTAACTTGTTTGATTTCATAATGAGCATCATAAAGTGTAATTGAAAAGTAACATATATGCACAATTTGTCACAATGAAACTTTTATGCTTAAGAAACACATGCTTATGATATGTGCAGAGTTGAAAGTCAAGACATACTTCTTTAGAGTTTTTATTACCCTAAGAATTCTCTGAAATAGAAGGAAGTGATTTAGAACAAAAATAAATTTAAAAAAACATATATATATTAGTGTTAGGGTTCATATTCCCTGATTCCTAATTTTTGCATGAGTGTAGCACCTGCACCGGATTCTTAGGCCAATTCTGATAGCACCCACGGTTCGTGTAACCTTGGTTTGATCCTTAGTGGAACTGGAAACCTTGCAATTATGCCTGTATGGGTCGTACTTTCCTTTCTGCCCTTCGAATTCTAGAAAAAATATTATTTTAAGCTTATTGGGGATGGGCTGACAACATTCATAAAAGCTTCCTAAGCCACTATGGAAGGGAATCTTGCTACCTATGATGAGACTTGTGTAAATCTGTACCTAGGCACGCTGACCCATAACTTAATCTCACTCAGACTGGAGAAAAGTTGCATGACTCACTTGGAAAACAAGTGCCACCTCAAAACCTAAAAATAACAAAGAAAATTAGAGACAAAAAAAGGTTAGAAGAGACCTTCTAAATTTCCAAAATCCAAAGTAAACGAAGAAAATTGGAAACCTACTGGAGTGATACAAACACAGAATGACTTTGCAGCTTCAGAGGTAGAGGATGAACCAGAAAAGGACTCCCCAATCTAGCCTCAGATGGAATAAGCAATCCAGGAGAAGCCTCTTCCAATTCAAAGCCCTCGCCAGTTTAAAGAAAATGGGCCCTTTCCAGGGGATGGATAATCCAGGACAGATGTGGGGAAAGGATTTAATGGAAGGAAATCAACAAATGTGGGGAAAGGATTTAATGGAAGGAAATCAAATGCAGTGAAGTTAAAGTAAGAAGACACAAAGAATATAGCAAATGAGTCCCAAAAACAGATCAGTGATGATCTAAAAGGGAGCCAGATGGAAAAAATCCCCCAGTAAATAACAGTAAGGATTATGACCACGGACCAGGGGTCTTCAGAAGCCCCTCTTAATAGTAGTTTTTTCTCTTTTGTTTTTTAATGAAGATTTTCTCTTCGAATATTGGAGATTTAGGACCTCTAAACAAGCAAAAAGCTCTCAAAATTAAAATTGTCATGGAAAGACCAGATGTGGTCTTCCTTTAAGAAACAAACTTAGTGAATCAAGAATGGAAGATTGAGAAAAAGTCAAGAGGAATGCCCAAACCTTCTCAAAAGGAGCCGCTGGAAAAAGTGGGGGTTTGACAATTTGGCTTAACCCTGCATCTTTGGAGGCATTGGATGTTTCAATCAGGAAATTCTGGATAACTTTAAAAGGATAGAATATGAAACAAAGCTTTCTTTTTAACCAATATTTACAGTCATATCATTGCTATGCTTAAACACAATTGGTGGCCCCTCCTTTTGAAAGAAAGGGAGGCTTTGGAAGATGAAGATAACTTATCCCTTCTTAGTCCAATCTCGGAAGAAGAACTCCATAATACTGTCTTTTCACTGTAAAAGGATAAGACTCTCGGGCTTGATGGCTTTGCCATTGAGTTCTATCAATTCATGTGGGATACAGTGCATGAAGACTTATTTTCAAGAATTGAAGAATCGAGGAAATCTGGATCATCCTAAAAGCACCGAATTCTAATGTGCTAACCTTAATCTCAAAGAAGATGCAATGCACCTGGACAACGATAGGCCTATATCTCTGTGTAATACTGCTTACAAGATTGTTACAAAGATTATGGTGTCTAGGCTAAAACCCTCTTAGGGAAACTCATAGCAGAAGAGCAAAGCAGTTTTGTTGCTAGTAGACAAATTGTAGACTGTCTAACTGTAGTTCAAGAGGCATTCCACTCTTTAAAAACAAGGAAAGAAGATGGGATGCTACCTAAGCTTGATCTAGAAAAAGCATATGACTGGGTCCAATGAAACTTCCTTCCAAAATTTCTTCTAAAATGTGTTTCATTTGGCTTGGGTGAATTGGGTTTATAATTGTATCTCAAGTTTCAACTACATCCTTTACAATCCTCGTACCCTCTCTCCTTTTCTCTTTAGGCAGAACTATAACCAAAGTGAGAGAGGAGAGTTTTCTTGAGGGCATCAAGATGGCTTCTTCTATCCGTCCCATCACTCACTCTCAGTTTGATGACATTGTTCTATTAGGAGCAACTAATATTCTAGAAGCAAAGAACTACAAAAAGAGCATGGAAGTTTATGAGAAGACATCAGGCCAACAAATTAGCAAAGGAAATTCCTAGATTTTCTTCATTAAATGCCCATCCAGGACCCAAAGGAAGATCATTGACATCTTAGGCTTCAAAAGGGATGAGTTTCCAACCAAATACCCGGGCTATCCCCTATCACTAGGATAGGAAGATAGTTTGAGAAGATTAAACGCAAAGTGGGCTCACAAGTAAAATAGAAGCCTCTCCCTGGCTGGAAGATCGGTATGCAACTCAGAAATCCTAGCACTTATGCCTACTTAGATGAGCTCCTTAACGATTGACCCAAAAAAGGCTATGGACAATATTGAAAACATCCTCAAAAAAATTTTGTGGGAAGTAACCCAACTGGTGAAGAAATGGCATCTCTTATCCTGGTCTGAAGCTGCCAAACCAAAATGTGCTGGGGGACTAAGGCTGAGAAGACTAGAAGTGATCAATAGAGCTCTTACTGCAAAACAGACTCCAGAGCCTAAATACCTGCCCAATCTGGACCTTCTTAAAGATAGCTAAGTTACCAAAAATATCAGGCTTGTGCAAAGATATCATTAGGAAACGTATATTTTGGGAAATCAAAAAAGGAGAGGTCTCCTTCTGGTTAGACTCATGGAACGGTTACCCCCCTATGGAAGAAACCATAGACAACAGCCAGTTGAAACTTGAGAACCCCTTTGCAATCAAAAGATATGTCCAGACTCCAAAGTCAAAGATTTTTGGGAACCCCCCTCATAAAGTGTTTGAATCCAGAGGTATGGCCAGCAACCACTACTTCTCAAAAGGAATCACTCAAATATGAGTTAAGCAAGAGAAGAATCTTTCACTACACATGTCGTGACAGGTTAAGATAGGGCATTGGGGGAAGTACAGTTTAAAGGAAGGATATTCTCTTTTAGATGTTCTCTATGTCTCTTGACTTCTAAGAATGTCATAGTAGGTGCTACACGTAACCAGGAGAGGTGTATCATCCATAGATGAAATAATCGTAATCGGCAAAAAATCGGAGAGGATCCTGAAAAGATTAAATCAGAAATAATCAAGAAAAAACATCAAATCTTGGTGCCACTGTAGTGTTAAATGAAATCATTGGAATTATTTCAAAATTAAGCATTTCTACCCTCGAAGACTAATAGGGAATTTTCCATTCGTATCAAAATGAAGTCCTAGACAAGTAACAAGTTTTTTATAGATTGTTTAAGGTGATGCCTAGATCAACCATTATAAGCACTTCTCTCTTTCTTATTACCCAAAACATAAAAGGTTTTATATGTGTTCAACCTTCCTAATGGTGTCACGGCAACAAAGAGAGTTTTGTTTCCCTTATACCAACCTAGATCCATCTTAACCCAGATCAATCAAGGTCCAAAAGGGATCAAATCCCTCTAGGTGTAAGCCTGACATTGCATGATTTGAGGAAAAGCTTGCACCTCAAGGGATTTGATCTTCTCAGCACTTGATAGATTCAGGTTAAGATGGATCTATCTAGGCTGTGGTATATATATAATTTTTGTTTATTTTTTATTTTTTATGTTTTTTAATTATTTTGTAACACACATGATGCATCTCCCCCACCTGGGCTGTACAATACACCTCTCAACACAATCTTCCCCTAAATGCTCAAGTATTGTTAAATTTATAAGCAGTTGCAAGAGCCATTCTCCTGGAGGATGGCTAAGACCCTAGACAAGATCTAGGGCCCCCAGTGCACTCTTGGGGTACTTGGTCTAGGACCAAACAGTCAGTGCCATGGCAAAAGACCCTTGCGAGGGCCCCCAGTATACGACTGGGGTTCTTGGTGAAGAACCAAGCAATAAAGACCCCTGAGAGGGCCCCCAGTATACGACTAGGGTTCTTGGTCTAGGACCAAGCAGTTAAAGCCCCTAGATAAGCCTAGGGCCCCTGGAAATGTCCAGGGTACCCATGCATACGGCATGGGTTGATCCTTGGTCTTTGACCTTGGTGGATAAGACCCCAGGAAAAGTTTTGGGGCTACTTGATCCTCTATCAAGTATTTGATGGTACATGACCTTCCTTGAAGAAGGACATAACCACATGAGGGATAAGTCCCATATGCAGTGATGATAAAGTAATAGGCTCACCATGTGATATGAAGGAATGAGTATTGCCACCTAGCAAACCCTCTTTTACCCTTGCATATGTTGGTTTGAGGTTTTGTTGTTTTATTCAAGGGTTAAAATAAAGTTAAAATTAAAATGTTTATTATAACATGTTTAAATTTAAATTTAAACATGTTATTTTAATTGTATTTATTTTAACCCTTGCCCTAGCCTAAAACTATAAATTAAAACCCCCCCCTCTCCTTACATATATTATTATTCATTTTTCTCTCAAGTGTAAGTGCTGATCTCTCTCTCCCATCTGCGGCCTCCTTTGTTGGTGATCTCTTGCTGTGTGCGGCCCTCCTGTTGTTGCTGCGGCCTCCTTTGTTGGTGATCTCTTGCTGTGTGCGGCCCTCCTGTTGTTGTTGTGGGTGACCTTCTAGCTGCGGCCTCCTTTGTTGGTGACTCTCTAGCTGCGGCCTGTTTGTATTTGTTGCAGGGCTATTCTTTGAGGGTAGAGGGTGCGGCCTCTTCTCCCTTCTTGTGGCTGTTTGGTGTGGCTGCAAGGTGTGGCCCCTTTTCTATTGTTGCAGGCTGAGATTTATGGGTGCGGCCCCATCTTCTGTTTTGCTGTGTGAGGTCTCTAGGGTGCAGCCCCCTTTGATTGTGTTACTTGCATAGGGTGCTACCCTTCACAAAGTTTGCAGTCTCCACCATTCTGCTGGTTGAAGTATCTAGGGTTGCAGCCACCCCTTTTGTTTGTCATCTGAAGTGGCAAAACTGCAGCCTACTATCCCAGCTGTGTGGTAAATACAGTCCACTTCATTGCTGTGTTAAAACCCTAGGATACAGCCTCCTACCCTGCTGAAATCAAGTCCATACACAGTCATCTTGTCTAGGGTTTTGATACCTTCTATTGGTTGAGGGTTTGTTCCTGTGAGGGTTTCTAGTTAAATCTTTTTGTGGCAAGAAAGTTCCTTCATTCATTGGTAAAGAGATCCAACCTATAAGGTGGATCTATGAACTGAACCTTTGTCTGAGCATACACAAATGGTTCTACTTCTCTTGTGGTTACTGTGCTATCTTCAGAGGTAAGGTTGCTGTACCAGGTAAGCTACTTACTCATCTCTTCAGATCTGGATCCTATTTTGACTTCAGTACTGTTAGATCTATTTAGATTTGTATCTCAAAAGTTAGATCTGAAGCTACATTTATTGTTTACTGTTTATGATCAGATCTAAGCTATGTTTTGTATAGACTCGTAGATCTACATTTCTGTTTATCCTTTTCTGATCAGTTTACTATTAAATCAGCAGAGTTCCCTTTTACTAGATCTGAGTTTTTTATTTCTGATCTCACTAAGTTTACTGCTGTCTCTCTTAGACCTAAATTCTAAGTGTTCTAACTCTGTTGATCTATAGATCTAGCTGTTTTAATCACTGAAATTAAAGAGATGCTATTGCTTTGCATTTTTACCCTAATTCTAACAAGTATATTCAACATAATTTCTTCAGGTTTGTTTCACAAAGACTTAAAGGAACCTTAGTCTTGGGCAACAAACAAATTCTCAAGGTTACATGTGTGATCCCTGGGCCAGGAGTAACCACACTTGTTGCAAGGGTTATCCTAACAATGAGAAGGATTTGGGGCTTCTTGCCCCTTAAGAACCATTTTATTGTAATCTACTTCCCTCCTAGAGTTTAGAAGTATTCTTCTCTTAAGATACAGTATTCCTTCAACTTGCTTACCATATAAGAAGCACTTTCAAGAAATTTCGGAGAGAAAATTCTTAACCCAATTCTGATGTTAGCACTACGATTTGAAATGTAAAATCTCATAGTTGATCCAAAGATAAAGATTTGTCTTGGCCTCTAAAACTTGGAATTTTTCAATTTATTCTTCAATTGACAAAATCCTTTGGAAAAAGTGTGTTAACTGAACACTATAGCATTTATCCCAGATTCTCTCTGCCCTGTTATAGAGATGATAAACAAAGTTAATGGCATTAAAAAAGATTCTCTTCCCAACAACATTGAACCTTGACCTGAAGGCTGACGTAGAGGGGTAACTAGAGGATTTTTTCACTTGTGATTTTTATGACAATTAGCAGTTCCATAGATGAGATCTATGGTTGCCCATGGATATTTGCCAGAAATGTTCCTTTTGCCCAGCTGACCCTCATGATGATATGTTTTGATGGCGATTATACCATGCAGTGCTATATATTATGATCTTCCTCTCACACATGATGGTGTTGCCTTGAGTGTGTGTGATGGGACATGGTGATTATCGGTGTATTCTATAATGGCTAGAAACACCTTAAATTGTGTGTTCAACAAACAAACATCACAAATAGTTGATTTAAAGACTTAATAACATAAGCCACCTTAGACTCCTTGCTTTAGGGAACCTAGTTGCTATTAGGGAAGCCCCTCTTGTGTTGGATTACCCCAACCTAAAGTGAGGGAAGTAGTTGATGAGGTGACAATGACAACTTTTCCGAATTACACTCAAGCTTAGTACCTTGTGAGGGATTTGCACTAAGAGGTGCAAGTTTGTGTGATAACAAACCACATTTATGTGCTATTCCTTCCAATTATACCATTATTCCCACTCTTTCATAAGCATTAACTACATTGGTATGACCAAAGGCTAACTACATCGATATGACCAAAGGCAACCTTAAGTTGATTGACTCATTTGTGTGGCTCAATCCTAATTGAAGCTGAACTAGAGAATCTTTATCCATAAGTTATGCAACACTTTCGGAGAAGATAGTCTTCTAGATAGCACGGCTTAGTTGAATGTAGTAGGTTGGGTAGGAGGGCTAGGGGTTTTGGTGGAATGATTTAGGATCTTTAGTCACCATGGCGGATGATGTACAACTTGAAGACTATTTTGAAGATACAATTGATGAAAGTCAGATTTTTGTGTATATGGGATCTCTTCAATGTTCATCTCATGGATCCCCTAGTAGAAGGTTTGGAAGTCCAACCTAATGGGGACAAGTGAGGTTCGGATGAGGTGAAAAAAAACTATAGGAACTAGATGCAAAGTGGATCAAGAGGTCATTTCAAAGCCCTCGGTGGAGGATGTCAGAAGTCTTCCCCTATCAAAAAGGTTGGTCTACATTATGTGGAGGAGAATAATGGGGATCTAAATCGGGGGGAGTAATGTAATCCTTAACTCAAACTCCATAATCATTCACAATCTGTCAAGATTTGGAGTCTGTCCGTTTGCAAAAGAGTGGGGTGGGCGTGAGTCAAGGTTTGGAGTGTTGTTAGAAGGTGGATTTCCAAGCAGCATTGGATCTAGAAAAAGAGAAAGATTTCATCAGTAGTGGGCTAGACCTGGATTGCCTGGTTGGAAGTCTGTCGAATTTTGGAGTCCATCTGTTTGCAAAAGAGTCGTGGGGCAGGGGGGGTCAAGGTTTGGAGTGTTGTTAGAAGGTGGATTTCCAAGCAGCATTGGATCTAGAAAAAGTGAAGGATTTTGTCAGTAGTGAGCTAGACCTAGATTGCATGGTTGGATGTAAGAGGGTTAATCAAAAGATCTTTGGCGATGCGATGGAATCTCGGTCAAAGAAGCCCAAAAAGGTGATCAAGAAGAAAGACTCTCAAGTGAAAATGGTGGTCATAGAAGATATGACGGTCGAACAAATCTTGGAATTTGCTAGGAAAACTCTCATTGGCAAGTTCATGCATAAGCAGATTTATGAAGCTACTTTGAATGAACGGATGCAGAAAGTTTGGTTTCCTGTTATTGGGTATGCCCCGTCGTTCCATATCTTGACAAGATGATGGATAGGCTTCATCTTCTATGCTCAAGATGCTACTGCTAAAATCCTAGGAGAAAACTGGTTTTGGAGTTCATCATTTCTATTGTTAAAACCTTGGCATCCTTGCTTCGATCAGAGGTCGGAGGTGGAATATAGAATTCCAATTTAGGTAAAGCTTCCAGGCATGCCAATTGAATTTTGGATGGATAAATTCATGGGAGATTTGGGACATTTATTGGGTAGAAAAAATTTTGTCAACCTTTACTATAAAACAAGCGATTATCGATCAGTCCCTAGGGTTCTAATCGAAATTAACATAAAAGATAATCTAGTAGAGAGCCTGGATATTGTGGTGGGGGAGGCAGCTTATGCACAAGTTTTGTACTATACTAATGTCTCGTTACACTATGTTAGATGTCATCAGCATGCCCATGTTGTGATCGATTGCTCTCGATCTTCTAAGGCGAGTATGGAAGAAAAAATTGAAATTGAAGTTTTCAAAAAAGGGTACTTAGGTTGGAGATTTGTAAAAGCTTTGTTTTGAACCGAAACATGTATTTCACTTGAAACATGTATTTCACTTTTTGGTGATAATATAAGAATTTTTTCCCATCGTAAGAAACTCAGACACCGAATTTAACACTTAACACAGCACATAGAGAAATATCAAAAACCATTCAACACACAATAGACACCATATTTACCCTGGAAACCCAAACATGAAAACAAGCATTTGATTGGCTTCAGTCAGTCTTTTATTTCTCATGTTTTATATTTTTTTAATATGATTTTGGTTTTTTCTTCTCTGTTTTTTTCAACTCTTTTTCCATAGTCAAAGATAACAAATTTTCCATTGTAACAGCTAGAAATTAAAACTAGCAATTACGGTTGCGGCTAAGGCTAACTAGAGTTGGATTATCTTGCAAAACCAACATAAGAACTGGCAAAGTCAATCATAATGCAGAATTAACTAAAGATTGAAAACTTCTTCTAAAATTGGCTTCAATTCTTTCTATTTTAATGTCAAAGAATACTTTTTTATTGCAAAATTAACCTCATAGTTGGTGAAAGTCCATAATCGTCCTTGTAATCTAAGAACAGAGCCGTAATGTCAAATGAACCAAAGATTAAAGAATCCGTTGAGAAATTAGCCTAGAAATTGGTAGAGTTAAGCTGAAATCCAGTGATCATGCTTGTAACACGAATGCGACCAAAGATTAAGAAACTGCTTGTATAAATTCACCTAAATTACAGTAACCCTCACCAAACCACTCATCAATCCCCGTATTACAAACACAGTAAAGCAATCAACTAAACTTAAGTAAATTCGACGCAGGAGTGGATTTCAGGCTCATGCAACAAATGCGCACATTAATTTAATATTAATATTACAATGTGTTGAAAATTCTTATAGAGCAGTGAAAATGAATAAGGAAAAAGCATTCTACCTGTCTGAGGTCTTGGTTCTGGAAGTAAATGACGCAAGTGGGAGTCGAACCCTGGTCGACGCTTATCTCCACGGAGTAGTCACCCCGGGCATGCGCGGCCTCGATGGATGCACTACATGAAGCATCGTAGGAACGCCAACGCAGGTCATCAGTTTGCCATTGCCATTCCACCAGTTGATTCCCTGAAGCGGAAGAAGCTCCTGTGGCTGTTGAATTGGAATTCGAGGAAGACGCCATGACTGTTGAATTTGAATTTGCCGAAGACGGCAGGACTAACAGCCTCTTCTGCTGCTGCTTACTTGAAACTAGTCCCATTGTATTTCTTTATAGTCATGTGTTGGCATGAATTGTTTTCTTTTTTATTATATATTATATATATAGCCACTTTCATTCTTTTGTTTTTTCCCACTTAATTAGATTAATATATTATTTATATTTTTTAAATAAAAATTTAAAAATTTGCCATGTTGCACGGCAAGTCTTTGGCTTAAGATCGAAGTAAAGGTTCTTAGTCAACAAGGAAGTTTTATGGAAAATATTATTTATTCTAATACTTTTTACCGAATATACGCTTGTTCGTGGGATTTTTTAATTTTGTTGGTTTTACTAGTTGAACTTAAACCATGCATGGATGCATGGATAAGGGGCAGAGCCATGGCCCATGTGTATGAAATAATCTCCAATTTAGTGAATTTAGTGGGTTGTAAAGGTTATGTTATGTTTGTGCATATCAAATTGGTGTATGGGATTTTTTTGTTTGTGGGACAAGGGATCTTTTCTATATGGCGATTTGATTGTTAAAGTTTACAAAGTTGTACATACCTTACCCTCTATGGATTTGAACTTGTGACTTCCGAAGAGAAAACACATGTTCTTAACCATTAGGTCCACTCAAGTTGTACAATAATGTAGTAGTTTAAGTTAGTTAGGATTTTGATTTTGTCAAAGATGGTTGCAGGTTAAAATTATGTAAATTGCATGTGTCAGTTAGAATAAAGGGTTGGTTGTTATTGTTATGGTTGGACAATGCTTGTTGATGTCATCGTTATATTTTATTATTGGGTTGATTATGTATTATATGGATGTTTTGCTAGGTATGTTGTGAAAAGGACCATGTATTTATTGATTATCCTTGAATGGAATAATATGACACCTCCTATTGTGAGTCTATTTGTGTTCATGGTTTATTTAGATGATGTATATATGTGTTATTGTTTCGATGTTCTTTCCTAGTTAATGTATGAATTAGTTACTTGACTCTAATTGTTGCAAAACTAAGTAAGGGTAATGGAGTGAACTTAGATTGTTGATGCATTAGCTTGTTGTTGACTATGCTAACCTCAATTTAGGACACTCCCCACCTATTACAAGTCTTGGCAATGCATTAGGTTTCGACCTAAGGCTATCAGTGAGGGACTATAATGTATAAATAGAGGTCCAGAGGACCTAGGTCGGGTCGATACTAGTGTTGAGTATTGATATCGATTGTTGTTGGTTGAGAGATTGTTGTACTGTGAGAGAGAGGAGTGTTGAAAGTGAGAGCCTTCTGGTATTGTAAGATCTTCAACTAGGTGCGAAGATCAAGTCCTGCAGTTGGGTGTGCAGGAAGGTGGGAGACAGAGAGAAGAAGAGAGAAGATATGTTGACTAAGAGAGCAGATCAGAGCTGTAAGCTTTATCTTAATATATCATAAGCATGGTTCTGTGAACGTAGTCGTAGAGAGAGGGTGAACCACGTATATTTTGTGTCATATGTGTGATTGATGCCTGGATCTTTGTCATTGTTATACTGTTATTTGCATTATTGTGTTAGATTAGATGTATAGCTGCGCAGAGTAGATCTAGTTGATAAGAGATATATGAATGTTGCATTATTGTTGTATTAATTCCACTTGATATCCCCCTGGTTGTAGACATCTTTGTCCTGCAACCCCCCTCTTAGCTGCTTCAGGTGAGACTACATCTGCTTCGCAGGTGTTGTCGAAAGGGCCAGTAGTTAGGGCTTGTTGGTGCGCTCTTGGAGTGAACCCTGGGTCTGCCCCTATGCCAACAAATGGTTTTGTTGCTAGGACAAGAATCTTTTTAAGGTAATGTCAAGGTGGTTCCCATCAAAGACCGAGATTCAAAAGTGGATAGAGGATCAAGAGAGGGACTTCGTTGAAGCCCAGAACAAGAACCCTAAACTGAGTACTGAAGATTGGCTACAAAGATACATCTTCACCGACATTCACTAGATCTTCTTTGGGGAAATCCACCAGGAGTTGTTTGAATGGTTGGCTAGGTTAGTCGATACCCAGTTCAATATTAGATCTAGACCTCCTGTGGTTTGGACGTCGACACTGATCCAAAAGGTCAAGAGAGTTGACAACATTATATCCAGAGTAGTAGATCATTGGTTTAATAGTACCATTGGAGGGTATATCATTGAGTTTGTTGTTGACAGAACAGAATCGTATAGCCAAGCCGAGAGATGCTTTTTCAAAGGACCCAAAGGAAAATTTTTGCACTTTCTGAAGCTGAGAATCAAGATGCTCTTACATGAAAACCACATCTTGAAGATACAGTAGATTGGTCAAACCTGAAAAGGCTAATGTTCAATATCTCGGACAGCAACAACGACACAGAAGAAGGACATACGCGCAGTGGGAAAGTATTCTGAGGGGTTCACCTTGAGAACTTGTTTAAGCAAAATTATGGAGAAGAGGTAGATCTAATCGACAAAGAACATTCAGAGCCCACCATAACAAAAGAAGGAGAAGCCGAAGAACTTCGCCAAAACGATCCAGAAACCTCAGGAACTGCGCGGACTACTGAAGTAAGTAACATTAATCTTCCTATTGTCTCAACAGTACTTAGCAGTCAAAATAGTCAGAACCACCAGAGTCCTCGGAGCATTGTTACTGGTAGCTTAGCATCTACTCAGACAAGAAGCCTAGTTAGCTCTATGGCAGATGAAATGAGGCTCCCTATCTTTAGAGGAGATGGATCTGAAGATCCAAATCAGCATTGGTTTTGTGTGAAGCCGTATGGAATATTAAAAGTATCACCGACGAAACCATCAAGAGAACCCAGTTCAGCACTACGCTATAGGACTGTGCACTAAGCTGGTACATGAAACTTGTCCAAGGACTGGCGCAGCCTAAGCCACTGAAGGAGATCAAGAATGCGTTGATTGCAGAGTTTAAGAAACCTAAGTCGGAGTCATAATGTATTACAGAGCTAAAAGAGATCAAACAAAAGGGAGCAGAACCTGTTTGGGAGTTCGACTAGAGATTCAAGACCCTAACAGGCCGATTAACTTTTTAGATCCCCAATGAACAGAACAAAGAATGGTTCATCGTTGCGTTGTTACCACACATCAGAGTCCCTCTGATGTAGCAGAAGATTGCATCGCAGGTAGAAGCTTTGGAAATTGCCATGAAGCTTGAATCAACACCTATGGGAGAATCGAGCTCGGGCATGAGCCAGATCTTGATTCAGCTAACCAGTTTGTCTTTACAGGTCGAGGATATGAAGAAAGACAAGGGAAAAGACAAAAGGGAAGATGTTTGGTGTGTGAGATGCAGATCAGAAGGTCATGATAAGGATCATTGTCCCTTATTCCACGAGTATTTGGCCTCAGGAGCATTGAGCCCCTTGAAGCAAGTTAACCTACCCTGGTGTGATGTGCGCAGAAATAGGCATCGCCCAGGTGAGTGTTATTACATGCAGAAGTATGTTCAGACACCCACAAACTTGTACTGCACATTCTGTAAATCAATAGGGCACAATGATTGAGATTGTAGAGCTTACGATCTCATGCATGAGAGGTCAAGAGGCATATACAAGATTCAAGACGAAGTACAGCAAGAAGGAAATACTCTGCAGTACAACTCTCCAGGGAGAGGAAACTTCACTCCTCATGATGGATACAGAGGACAAGGATGAGGAGGAGGTATGGGCCGAGGTTGAGGACAAATAATTTGTTGTAAATGTGTGCAGCCAGGACACTTAGCAAGGGATTGTCAGAATCCTTGCACAACCTGTAGTTATTGTAACTCTTTCAAGCATGTCATAGAAGAATGCTCGGTGCTACTGGCTAAGCTTCAGGAAAGACGAGGACCCCAACATAACCCACAAGTACAACTGATATATGTTGAACCTCGTGGAACCAAACCTATAGTCATTTTCATTACTTGAGGAGGCACTGCTACAGGAGAGGATAGAACAACCCAAAGAAAGATCGCAGAAGAGTCAGGTATCAGGAAAGCTAAGGAGAAGACTCGGGCTTTTGATGCAAATAAAGAAAGACGAATCTTTGAGGAAGCAAGACGGGATTTCAAGAGGAACCAAGGATCCTCATCTAGAACACAACTAGAAGTAAAAGAGTATGGAATGCCTCAGGCATTTAATCAATCGGTTGCGCATAAAGAAGGAAAAGAGGAAAGTACGCTCATCAATTTTTTGTACACTTGTCTTAAATTAATTCAGGATGAGAAAGTTATACAAGAGTAACAAAACCTAATCAGCCAGTATGAGCTAGGAAAGGTAGACCCCTTGTTGAACAGGGCAGTACACCAGATTGGTAAGAAGAGAAGAACAAACAAATAATTACATTTGAATGCTCAAATAGGAGAGTATGATATAGACTATGTGGTCCTCAACTTAGGGTCGAAGGTCGACATCATGACGAAGCAAACTTGGGCACTGATGGGAAAACCTGAGCTGATATATTCCCCTATCCAGCTTCACATGGCTAATCAGTAAGTTGTCGGCCCATTTGGACGATTGGAGCATGTCCCCATGGACATCGACGGAGTTAGAACCTTTGCAGACTTTGAGGTAATTGAAATTGTTGATGATAGTTTCCCTTACCCTGCATTACTAGGAATTGATTGGGCCTTCAACAATTCTACTGTGGTTGATTTAAAGAAAAGACGCATGGCATTTGAAGGAGATGGCCTTAGGTTCATTGCACCCTTAGATCCAGATGAAGGTCCGCGGTATACAAAGCCCATCAAGGAAGAAGACTACACATATGAGTTGGAAAACATCTATAAAATAACAACCAGACAACAGAATTATATCAACCCTACTGCCGATGGGAATCTAAGTTGGCGAAGTGACAATGTGTGTTCATCAGATTCAGAAGAAGCATTGGAGAACTGGCAGAATCAGATGTATGAAGTATCCACAAGGAGATGTGCTCAACTGACCAGAGAAGTTCGTTGGAGTGGTACAACAACAAGTAACTTACCTACCTTTGATGGTCTGAATTCTTTAGAATCCTTCTTGATGGACTTTGAAACAATTGTACCAGCACAACAAAGGTTGTTGGCTATGGACGAGGCTCTGAAAACTACACCAGCAAGATGGTGGGGGACACATAAAAGCAATATCATAGACTGGACACAATGTCGAACCTTGATGACAGCACGGTTTTCAGCACAAGTAGGAAGCTGTGAAGTGAGGTACATAGGTCGAATTTTCCCAAAGGACCATGTATGAAGCTGCGAAGAGGCCTGGAGTGACATTCCTCGAGAAAAATGGGTACACAGATTCATTAAAACGGAGGACACAACCCATATTAACTAGTACCTTCAAGCAGAGCTGGGCCTTATCACCGCAGATTGGGAAGGTATGCTTCAGAATTTTGTAACCACCTTTTTGTTTGAAAGTGAATTTCCCTCAGTAGATCAAGCATTAAACATTGTGAGGCAGAAAGTATTTAAAGAGTCATCTATCCTCCCGATGGAGCAAGAAGAGGACGAATGGACTACACCATTCCAGAAATTACAAGGATGTTACAACATTAATGCTGACGAAGATGATGATCCGAGGAAGGTAAACATTGCTGAGACAGAAGGCTACAGGAATGTGGAAGGACCAGGAGTTGAACTGCCATTCATTGGACAATCGATCAAGATAAAGAAAGTTAATATTGGGACAGAGGAGACATTGAAGCTTGCCAATGTCGAAGATTACTGGGATGTTGCTACCATTGACAAAATTACAGAATTACTGCATGAGTATCAGGACTTGTTTCCGACCAAGTTCACTGATATGAAGGGTATCAAAGGACCTATGGGAGAAATGAGAATACCTTTGAAACCAAATGCGAAGCCAGTCAAGCAAAGGCCCTACAGATTAAACCTGAAATATAAGGAAAAAGTGAAGATTGAGCTCGACAGAATGCTGGAAGCAGGGATTATTGAACTTGTCAAAGAGTCGGAGTGGATCATCCCTATGGTAGTACAAGACAAGAAGATAGGCAAGATCAGAATATGTGTGGACCTTAGAAAGATGAATGATGCATGTTTGCATGACCCCTTCCCTACACCATTCACAGATGAAGTATTAGACAATATGGGAGGCCAGGAGGTTTATTCTTTTACAGACGGGTTTTCAAGATACCATCAGATCCGAATTGCCAAGGAGGACCGCCACAAGACCACATTTGCCACAGAATGGGGATCCTACCAATACATAGTGATGCCATTTGGACTGAAGAATGCCCCAACCATCTTTTATAGGGTGGTGGTCGAAGCGTTCAAAGAATTTTTGCATAAGTTTTTAGAAGCCTATTTTGATGACTAGACTGTTTTTAGTTCGCTGAAAAATCATGTTGAATGTCTAAGGCTAATGTTGGATAAATGCAGGCAATGTCAAATTGCTTTGAATCTGAAGAAGTGCATCTTCTTCTCACAGTTTGGAGTATTATTAGGTCATATTGTATGCAAGCAAGGATTGTTGGTGGACCCATCCAAAATTGCAATTGTAGTTGATTTGCCACCTCCTACCTCAGTCAAACAATTGCGCACTACGCTAGGACATACTGGCTATTACAGGAAATTTATCAAAGGATATGCTCAGATTACTGCGCCAATGGAGAAGTTATTAAAGAAAGACTGTCAGTTTGGTTGGACAGAAGAATGTCAGCAGAGCTTCAACACACTGAAACAAAAGATGGTGACTGCGCCTATTCTGGTCTTTCCAGATTGGAGCAAGGAATTTCATGTGCATGTTGATGCGTCTTCCATTGCATTATGAGCAATACTAGCACAACCTGGAGAAGGGGACATTGATCATCCATTAGCATTTGCCAGCAGAAAGCTATCTACAGCTGAAATCAATTACACTACTACAGAAAGAGAAGGATTAGCCATGGTGTACGCGCTGCAAAATTTTTGCCATTACTTACTAGGAGGACACTTTAAAATGTTTACTGATCACTCTGCACTGAAGTACCTGGTCAACAAGCCAGTGTTGGGGGGGCGAATATGCAGATGGCTTCTCCTATTTCAAGAATATGATTTTGAGATCATAGTTAAGCCAGGAAGAATGAACAAGGGACCTGACCACCTGTCGAGGTTGGAACATGGCGAAGAACCCACCAGTCTGGAGGATACACTATTAGATGCACAACTGCTCGCCATTAGGAAGATGGGTGACCACTTCACAGATATAGTCCAATTCCTATCAACAGGAATGGCTCCAAGTGAGTATACAATTTCCCAGAAGAAACAACTAGTGGTGCGCATTGTAGACTTTTCACTGATAGTTGGTTAGCTATATAAGATGGGACCTGATGAGACACTAAGAAGATGTGTGATGGAGGCAGAGCGCCCATTGATCCTCGCAAAACTCATGAAGGCATCGTAGGAGGACATTACATAGGCAAAGAAACTATGCAGAAGGTTATGTGAGCTGGCCTTTGGTGGCCTACTTTACACAAAGATGCTAAAGAGTATACCAGAGCCTGTGATGTATGCCAGAGAGTTTGAAAACCATCTAGAATAGACAAAATGTCACTAGCACTGCAGATGACCCTACAAGCATTTGAAAAATGGGCCATTAACTTTGTGGGACCTATAAACCCACCAGGGAAGCGCATATGAGCAAGGTATATTATCACTACGACAAAATACATGACTAGATGGACCGAAGCAAGAGCAGTCAAGGACTGTAGTGCAACTACAACCACTCATTTTATATTTGATGACATAATAACCAGGTTTGGATGCCCTAAGACCCTTATGAACGATCAAGGCACTCATTTCATCAATAAGACAGTTAAAGCCCTGACTGAAGAATTTGCAGTCCACCATCAGAAGAGTACACCTTACCATCCACAAGAAAATGAAACGGTTGAAGCATTCAACAAAATCTTGGAGACAACATTGACAAAGATTTGCAGTGTGAACAAGGATGACTAGGATTTAAGAGTACCAGCAGTACTCTGGGCTTATAGAACCACTTGTAAGAAATTAACAACGCAGACCCCTTTCAGATTGGTTTATGGTCTTAAAGTTGTTGTCTCGATGGAGTAATTGGTACTGAGCTTAAGAATTACTGCATTTACAGACATGGATGACACTGGTGTTGTTCGTAAGAGGCTTGCCCAGTTGGTTGAACTAGAAGAAGACATATTTATGGCAGGATTTCATTAGTAGGTACAGAAGGAAAGAGAGAAGGCCTATCATGACAGACACATCAAGAAGAAGGCATTTAAGCAAGGTGATTTAGTACTGGTGTATGACAGTAAATTTATAAAACATCCAGGGAAGTTTAGAATGCATTGGCTTGGACCATATGAGATTACCTATGTTACAGAAGGAGGAGTTGTGCAATTGAAGACATTGAAGGGAGAATGGAAAGAAGGATTAGTGAATGGGAGTCGGCTGAAGTTGTACTATGACAACCAGCTACCTCACAGCTCTCAGTAAAAGCAAGGAAGAAAAGTGACTAGGTACTAGGTGTAGTTGAAACTGGGTACCAAACATAGAAAAGACAGTCTGCACAAGGATGGGAAGGAGGCATAAAGCAGAAAGCAAAGGCTGCACTGCGCAGTCCAAAGTCGAAGTGACATGGAAAGATTAGACCTGAAGTGCCTCGGGACGAGTCATAAGTGAGTGTTGGGGGCCTGTTGGCCCTTGGTTATGGAAGGAAGCGAAGATCGAGGAAGAAAAGGTCAAACACAAACTGTGTGGGAGACATAGTGATTGTCACTGGGTCGAAGTAAGAAAAAGAGCAGAAAAGATGGAGCGAAGTACGGAAAAGCAAGCCATTGAATGAGAAGATCATGGATGACAGATAAGCAAGAGAAAAGAATCATAGACAACTCAGTAAGAAGAGAAAGCCACCATTGGATTCTTTGGAGCACCGTGCGATGAGGAAGGAAAGACAGGTTGGCGAAGCCCGAAAAACGTTGGTCAAGATGACCTAGGGTTTTGGGTAATTAGGGTTTTGACACCTAGGTTTCGACCTAAGGCTGTCGGTGAGGGACTATAATGTGTAAATAGAGGTCGAGAGGACCTAGGTTGGGTCAGTACCAGTGTTGGGTATTGATATCGATTGTTGTTGGTTTAGAGATTATTGTACTGTGAGAGAGAGGAGTGTTGAGAGTGAGAGCCTTATGGTATTGTAAGATCTTCAACTGGGTGTGAATATCAAGTCCTGCAGCTGGGTGCGCAGGAAGGTGGGAGACAGAGAGAAGAAGAGAGAAGATCTGCTGACTAAGAGCGTAGATCAAAATTGTAAGCTTTATCTTAATATATCATTAGAACAGTTATGTGGACATAGCCCTAGAGAGAGGGTGAACCACATATATTTTGTGTCGTATGTGTGATTGATGCCTGGATCTTTGTCATTGTTATACTATTATTTGCATTATTTTGTTAGATCAGATGTATAGCTGCACAGAGTAGATCTAGTTGATAAGAGATATATGAATGTTGCATTATTGTTGTATTAGTTCCACTTGATATTCCCCTTGTTGTAGACATCTTTGTCCTGCAACCCCCCTCTTAGCTGCTTCAGGTGAGACTATATATGCTTCGCAGGTGTTGCCGAAAGGGCCAGTAGCTAGGGCTTGTTGGTGCGCTCTTGGAGTGAACCCTGGGTCTGCCCCTGTGCCAACAAGAAGCCTTATGTTGTGGGTTGGTCGAGATAACTGATGATGATGATGATGATGGTTTGAATGAATATGTATCATGGAGTGTTAGAAAAACAAGATCGTTGAGAAATAAAATAAAAACAAATGTGGAAATAAAACACAAAAGATACACAATACAATAGAGACATAGATATATGTGGTTCACCCAGTGTGGGCGACATCCACAAGGGAAATTGCCATGTCCTTCCCTTTTATTATATAGCAAATGAAGGGATACAACCTACAACACACCTGATGTAACTTCCTCTTCTTTCTCTCACAGTCTCTTCTCTCAAAATACAAATATTCAATCTCATACACAGCCGCAATACAATTCCCTCATACAAAACGGGTTTCCTTTTTGGGTGAAAACCATAACATAAATTCTAGCATCAAATATGCAACCTTATAATAAGCGGTCCATATTGACTACGAAATTACAATATTTTACAAGGCAATTTTCCCCCGACAGAAGGGGGCTAGGCATACCTGCATATAAATCAGGAAGATAAGAAGGCTACACAACCAACAATCTCCCACTTGGAGAATGATCACAACAACTCCACTATTGGTGTACCTACTGGACTATGATCCACCTTGGACATGGCAAATTTCTCATCTTCACCTTCATGCTTGAAGACCAAATGAAATTGAGCATGAACCCAATTTCTCCCTGGTTACTACCTTTGTTAACATGTCTGCAGGATTCTAGATAGTATGTATCTTCTTCAACTTCAATTGTCCATCTTTCAAAGCGGATTGTATGAAATGGCACCTGAGTTGTATATACTTAGTCTGAGAATGAAAGGATGAGTTCTTTGCAAGATGAATGGCACTCTTGTTGTCACGGTACAACCTGCTATTCTCATGTTTCTTTCCCAATTCCTCCATAAACCTTTGTAACCAAATCATCTCTTTACTAGCCTCTGTAGCAACAACATACTTCGCTTTTGTTGTTGAAAGTGCAACAACCTTTTGCAGTTTTGAAATCCAACTTATCATTGTTCCACCTATAGTAAAATCATACCATATGATGCTCCTCCTACTATCTTTATCACCTACTATATGTGAATCAACATATCTCTATAGAGGAGTGTTTGAACCTCCAAAACATAATGCACAAGTAATAGTACCTCTCAAATACCTAAGAATCCACTTTACTGCCTCCCAATGTTCTTTACCTGGATTGTTCATATACCTTCTCACAACTCCCACTACATGTGCAATATCTAGTCTTGTGCACACCATAGCATACATCAAGTTGCCAATTGTTGATGAATAAGGGACCCTGGACATGTATTATATCCGCTCATGTGTCTTGGGACATATTTCCTTGGTTAATTTGAAATGGTTGGCCAAAGGTGTACAAACTAGTTTTGAATGTTGCTTTCTAAACCTGCCCAACACCTTCTCTATGTACTCACCCTGAAACAATGTCAAATTGTGATTTTTCATGTCTCTTGTTATTCTCATACCAAGGATTTTCTTTGCAGCACCCAAATCCTTCATCGCAAATGAATTGAATAATTTCTTCTTGAGCACATTTATATCCTGCATGTTAGACCCTACAACAAGCATGCCATCTACATACAATAGCAAGATAATATAACTTCCATTTTCTAGCCTCTTAAGATAAACACAATGATCAGAATGACATCTACTATAACCTTGTTATGTGATAAACCTATCAAACTTCAAATACCATTGCCTTAGATCTTGCTTTAGGCCATACAAGCTCTTCTTCAACCTGCATACCAAATTCTCCTTTCCTTTGACCTTGTACCCCTATAGTTGCTGCATATAAATCTCTTCCTCCAAATCCCCATGGAGAAAAGTTGTTTTTACATCTAACTGTTCAAGATGCAAATCTTCTATGGCCATGAGACTTAAAATAGTCCTAATTGAAGTCATTTTAACAACAAGAGAAAATATTTCATCAAAATCTATACCTTTCTTTTGCGCAAACCCCTTTACAACAAGTCTAGACTTGTATATGTTTTTTCCTCCATCTTCATTCAACCTGTAAACCCATTTATTCGGCAATGCTCTTTTTCTTGTAGGAAAATGAACCAAGTCCCAAGTCTAGTTATTTACCAAGGAATCCATTTCCTCTTTCATTCCTTGCTCCCACTTATTTTTAGTGTCTACCTGCATTGCCTCTTCATAACTTTTTGGTTCACGAGAATCAATCAACAATAAATAATACAATGAAGGAGAGTATCGTTCAGGGGGTCTACTTAACCTGGTAGGTATTCTAACAACACTTGCAGGAGTTTGAGGTACATGTTGCTCCTATTGTTGTACATTTTGATTTTCTGGTACCTTTGGAGTTTCTTTTTTAGTGATCTCAACAAGCACTTTGTATTTTGGTTTTTCTTTTTCTTGTTTCTTTCCATGCCATTGATCTTTGTACGTGACCTTCTCATTGAATATGACATCTCCACTCCTAATTATTTTGTGATTTTCATAATCCCATAAGCGATAACCAAAATAATTAACATTGTATACAATAAAGGTACACTTTTCAGATTTTGCTTCAAGCTTTGTTCTATTTTATTTATCAATATGGACAGAGGCTTCACAACCGAAAGTCTTCGGAAATGAATAGCTTACCTTTTTACATGTCCATGCCTCCTTTGGAATATCACCATCCAAGGAGATTGAAGGCCCTCTGTTTATTAAGTAAACATCAATATCTACAACATCTTCCCAGAACTGTAAGGGCAACCGAACATGCAATCTCATACTCCTTACATGTTCCATGATTGTCTTGTTCATCCTTTCTGACACACCATTTTCTTGTGGTGTTCTTGGAACTATATTCTCTCTATGAATCCCATTGTATGAACAATAATCATCAAACTCCTTGCTACAATATTCACCTCCATTGTCTGATATGAGACACTTCAACCTTTTTCCTATCTCATTCTCAACCAAAGCTTTCCATTTCTTAAAAGTGTCAAAAACATCATATTTTTGTCGAATGCAATAAACCCAAGTTTTTCTAGTTGCATCATCAATAAAAGTAACATAATAACGAGATCCACCAAGAGATGATACATGAGTTGGTCCCCATACATTTGTATGCACAAGCTCTAAATTTTTCACTCTTCTTTTCCTTTTCGACTCTGAGAAATCTGACTCTCTTATGTTTTCCATAAAGCAGTGCTCACATAAATCCAAATCAATTTGTTTAAGATCTGACAACAAATTTCTTTTGTGAAGTATCATCCCCTTCTCATTCATGTTTCCAAGCCTATGATTCCATAGTGTTGTATCCACTCATGTAGAAGCTAAAGAGGTAGAAGAGTCAACATTGCCAGTACAAAAATACAATGTACCTACCTTCTCTCCTTTTTCTATCGCCAGTGATCCTTTATTGACCTTCTATGCCTTATCCGTAAATGTAGATATACAACCTTCACTGTCCAACTTCCCTATTGAAATTAGATTTTTTCTCAGATCTGGAACATTTCTTACCTCTTTCAACAACCATTGATTTCCATTATTTTTCTTTATTTGTACCTTACCCATTCCAACAATTTTACATGGTGCTACATTGGCCTGAGCGGATTTGGGCTCTGTGGCTAGGGGAAAACCCTAGCCGCAGACGCTCGATATTGTTTCTTTTTCTCGGCATGGATCCTCTCTTCCTCCAGATGCAGATGGAATCTCGACCGACTCTCCTAGGTTCCTCGTGTGGTGGCTCTCCTTCTGATGTCTCCTCTGCGGTCGGCTGGGGATCCTTCTCTTCACGCAGATCTGCAGGTATCATCTATGCTCCCCGGATTACTACTGATCCCGCTGGTGGCTAGGATCATTTTCTTCTCTATGGGATCAAATATTTGGTGCTCTCAACCTCTAATTGCATAGTTTTTCCATTGGTTTATGTGTTGTAAGCAGATCCAGTGGTTTCGAGCTGATTTCTTGCTTATGGGTGCATATGCGGGGGTGATACATGGTGTTCTCCTTCTCAGATCCGTGTTTCTTTCGAAGAGGTCTCTATTTTATTTCGCTTCTATTTTGCGGTTCCTCCCTCTGGGTTCTCCGGTTGTTCAAGGTTTGATGTATGCTTAGATCTGGCTTCTCTTCGTGGTTGTCAATGTTTTCTTCTATCTGGTCAGGGTTATGCCAGAACTTTGAGGTCCTTTCCTTGGGCATGCGGTGAGGCTGTGACACTTTGAGGTCCTTGGAGTGGGTGTGCAGTTCTTGGTTTTACTGTTGTTGGTAGGGAACTTCATTGCCTTTGATTCTTTCTAGCTCTGCTCATGTGTAGGTTTTCATACCTCTCTGACCTGGTCCTTCCGACCACTAGAGCCTGTTTGGATTGCATTGTTTGGGGGTTTATTCTGTGACGGGATCTCTTGTACCTGGTTTTTCGAACTTTTAGGGGTTTCTTTCAGCTCTTGTATCTATTTTTTTTTTTACTTTGGGATTTCCAACCAGTTCTTTCTTGTCCCTTTGGGATCTTTATACCCAGGACTAGGTCGTGCCTTTGGCACCTACATAACATAATTTGGTTCTCTTTGGATGAATAGAATTACGCTTTTTTCTGAGGAAAAAACAAAACAATTTTACATGGTGCATCATCACCCAAATGATCCTATCCAAAATCACCTTGAACATAATCTTTAAAATGTTTTGTATGGGGTGTGGAATGAAATGAAGCCCCTGAATATACTACCCAAGAATCAATAAGATTATCTAAAGAAAGAATCAAAGAATCTTGTAACACATTACCTACTAGATTTGATTCTTGATTTTTCTCATGTTGTCCATCTCTTTGTTTCTTTGGAGCTCTGTAGTCTTTCTTCAGATGTCCTTTCTTCCTACAATTCCAACACTCTATCTTTCTTAGTCTGGATTTGGCTCTACCCTTCCTAGAATTCCCATGGTTCCCTGGAGTCTTTCCTCTTTCCTTTTGTCTTCCCCTGTTCTCCACGGTCAACACATTACCTAATGTCTCTCCTGTGTTTTTCCATCACATTTCCTCGCTAAGGATAACACCAATAACATCATCAAATTTTAGAGTGTTTGAACCAGAGATAGAGTTACTTACATCCATGACCAAGTCATTCCAGCTTTGTGTCAATGACCATAAGATTAGAAGAGCCCTAAACTCACCATCAAAGGTCACTTTTACAGAACTTAGTTGATTGGTAACCGTATTAAATTCATTTAAATCATCTGCAATAGACCCAACTTCTTACATCTTCATATGAAATAATCGCTTTATTATAAATACATTGTTGGAGGCCGAGGGTTTTTCATATAGTCTAGCCAGTTCCTTGATCAGATCCTCTATTGTTTTTTCTTTCTAAATATTGAAAGCCGTTGACGCTTCCAAGCACAATTGTATCATTCCTAGTGTCTTTCTATTAAGAACCTCCCATTCTTCATCCTTCATGATTGTTGACTTCTTTGCAATTCCTCCCAATGGTAGGAATATATCATTTTGATATAAATAATCTTCTATTTTCATCTTCCATAGCTGGTAGTTTTGGCTGTTAAATTTCTCAACCATAAACTTTATATATTCTTCCATTGCTCCCACTCGAACCAGGAACCCTCTTTTCCTACAAGTTACCTTTCGCTCTCAAATCAGTTGTTAGAAAAGAAAAATTGCTAAGCAATAAAATAAAAACAAATGCGGAAATAAAACACAGAAGATACACAATACAATAGAGAAACATATATGTGTGGTTCACCCGGTGTGGGCTACGTCTACCAAAGAAATTGTTAGGTCCTTCCTTTTTATTATTCAACAAATGAAGGGATACAACCTACATCACACCCATTGTAACTTCATGTTCTTTCTCTCACTGTCTTTTATCTCATAATACAAATATTCACTCTCATACACAACTGCAATACAATGACCTCATACAAAATGGGTTTCCTTTTTGGGCGAAAACCCTAACATAACTTCTATCGTTAGATCTACGACCTTATAATAAACAATCCATATTGACTATGAAATTACAATATTTTACAAGGTAATTTCCCCTTGAAATCCCCCCCCGACAGAAGGGGACTAGGCATACCTACATATAAATTGGGAACATAATCAGGCTCCACAACCAACATGGAGGACACACGGAATAATGGGAGAGCTAAACGAACCTTGAAGAGAGTGGAGATACTAAATGGTGGTTGTTTGACTAGATGCATGAAGTCATGGAACATAGAGAGAAGTTGTGGAAGGAGATCGGTGAGAAAAGAAGCAACGAGGTGAGGTTGTAGGGGTTGAATAACAAGGATGAGCTAACTAGCCAATGGTTGCAAGAAAGAGGGTTGACATTGGAAGTGAGTCCAGGAAGCAAGAATGGTGGTGAAGGTACATCTATGAGGTTTGAAAGACAAATCTAGACTAGATTGCACATTGATGTTGAGATATAAACAAATTGATTAGATCCTCTACAAAAAAGGTTATGTTCAAGCACTCATTGGAAGAGCCCATGGACGGGGATATTAAAGACAATGCATAACTCGATGATTCATTTATGGTTGTATTTCAACTATTTGAAGAAGAAGAGGCTCGAATAGTGGACACGATATATCAAATTAATAGTGGAGTGATCCCAATACCAACCACACCCCTTGTGCATCTTAAATATCACCATGTACCACCATAGTATTATATTAGTAATAGTTTAATTTTAAATAGTAGTCAACCTCTTTTTGGAGGGAATAGTGGTGTCATTGACAATAGTGGTAATCATAGTACAAGTGTTAAGATTGATACGATTGGAAACAATGTCTTGTTTAGTAATCCATATCATGATTTTGGTAATCTAGCCTAATGCAAGGGGATTTGTTCTTGTTAATGAATCTACTACTATCATGGTGAGAGTATAGGAAGGATCCACCTTAACGGTTCCTAAATTCTTAGTAAAATGGGATGGGGATGTGAAACAACACCAATTCCTTTACCATTCCATTTAGAATGTTAAGGGGACAACTCAAGATGCTAAGATGGTGGAATTTCAAACCTCTTTGAGAGGTTGATCCCACAATGGTACATGAAATTCATAGAAAGCACAACTCGAGGATTACAAGGACTTTGGTTGAACTCAAGCATCAATTTATTATTGAGTTCCAAAAACCATAGATGAAGTAACAAAGTATTGCATAATTAAAGGACATAAAAAAATTATGGGAGAATCTACTAGGGAATATTATCAAAGGTTCAAGTATCGATGAGTTGTTTGACCTATAAGATCCATGATACTTAACATGAGGAATTGTTCATTGGGGATGTTCTCCCTTTAACTTAGATTCCCTTAATGCAACAACGAATTACAACTAGGAGGGAAGCCCTCAAATAATCCATTAGGATTAAGTCAATTGTGGGATACTATAGTGATACCTCGACAATGGTGACAATATCAACATTAGATTTGGCATAAATCTAGACCTAGTTGGCATATTTAACAAAGCAGATTTAAGAATTGAATAAGACCAAACTAATAAGAGAGTGGTTTTGGTGCATTTTTTGCAATATTGAGGGCCATCATGCCAATAAGTGTCCCTTGTTAAGAGTAGGAGTTGTAGTCACTCCACTAGTAGGGCCTTTTCCAATTTTCCTTCAAGTGAATGTTGAGATCTACAAAGGGTATGGTCACTCTTCACAACATTAAATGATATTGTGAAAGTATTCCTCTACGTTAATAAATGTGCATTGTGAGTTATGTAGGACACATATTCATAACACTCAAAATTATAGGGTGTTGCAGACCATGATAGAAAGGTTCGTGAAAACTTATTTTTGGGTAGAAGAAAATCATTCATGGCAAGGAGTTGGAGATTGAGTAAAGGGAGGAGGATATAGAAGAGAAAGGAATGGTAGGATAAATTTACCTATTTGCTTCTACAACTTTGATGAGATTGGACTAAATAGATGTGGTCACCATAGAGTGGTTGGACATGTTACTAAAGATTGGCCCGACCTAATTGAAAAATAGGTTGTGGATTACGTCAAGCCTATCAACCCCTCTACTCATCACTCACACAAGGCCTATCAAATATTATTCAACCAACATTAAAACTTTATTTATATTTGAACATATTATCACATAGTATGGATTCCCTATAATCTTGACCAATAACCAAGGGAGGCATTTCATTAATACCATGATCACAACTCATATTAGAGAGTTCTTATCCAACACCACAAGAGCAATGCATATCATTTGCAACTCGATGAAATAATGGAGGCATTTAATAAGACCTTAAAGAATAGGTTAGCCAAGGTTTGTTAAGTTAACCAAGATGATTGGGATGAACAAATCCCAATAGTTATATGGGCATATCTTACCAAAACTAAACACCTAATCGAGAAAACTCCATTCCCGTGGGCATATCTTATCAACACTAAATTCTTGACCAAGTAAATGTCATTCCATCTAGTGTATGGAGGAGTAGTAGTGATTCTAGTATAATTTATGGTCCCCAATATACGTATTTCTCATGCCACATGTATATCTGAAGAGGAACCACTAGCAGGGCACTTGTCTAAATTGATGGAGCTTGAGGAATACATGATTTTAGAAAATTTCCATCAAAATATAGAGAAGGCACAACAAAAAAGCATGGCATAGTGAACACATCAAGAGTAAGACATTCACCAAAGGAGACATGGTTTTACTATATGACGATAAATACCTTAAGTATCCAAGAAAGTTATAGATGCATTGGTTGGAACCTTTCCTTGTTGTTTGTTATCCCAATTTTGTGGGATAACTAAGGGTATTATGTCTCGAGGCCCTCAGGTTGTAGATATGAAGTGCCAAGTGACTGCATGACTATCAGTATCCCTTTTCATAGATGGATACCCTTATCACCACTACAAAGGTCATATATTTTCATATGGCATCCACCACACCAGTTGGCTTCCAAGAGGCATTGGGCCTTGCTCCATGAGGTACAAGTCAGGTATTATGGTAGGTGTCATTTCAATATTTGAGGCATTTGAGTATGTTGTATCTTAGATTGCTTTAGATTTCATGACATATGGTTGGACATTCTGCCTTTTCCCTATTTCACCTTGGTGGTTGACATTGTGCCCTAGTAAGTGGTCTTTCTTGGGAATGGGTTTGATACTAGGAACTCCCTTGAAGAGCCACCGTACCATTCCCAACCATACTTACCACTTTCCATTACTTTTTCTCCCCATTTCCTTATCTCTTGGGACTTCATGGTGTATTGACCCAAGAAGGGGTTGTCCCTCATTCTATGGGAAGAAGGGGATGAAGGCCCAGATGGATTGTTGTTGGGTAAAAGATAGAAGCCTATGTATAAACCTTCCAAATTCTTCGTCCATGTATCCCCCAAGAAAGCAATGAAATGCTTATCTGTAAGAAAAGGGGGACCCACAAGAATAATGATTAAGAATGCTTAAAGGGTTAGTTGGAGGATAGGAGGTCTCATCACGATTCAACCTATCATGATCATGAATATTTAATGGTATGACATTACCATACTTTGGTCACCAAGCTAGGGTAATGGCTCTTAGTTGCATGGCTGAGAGAAAGGGGGTCTCATCACGAGCCAACCTTCTCATTTACACTAGGTGTTTGTGAGTGACATTGTCATTATCTGGACACCACGCCAAGACAATGCCCTTCAACTTGTCCTTAAATTATGAAAGAAACAAAGAATGGAAAAAATCATGGGCTTGGAAAAATTGCATTGCAAATGAAGGTGCCACACACCCTCTACAAAGGCACCCATGAATGAGACACTACAACCCCTTGTATATCATGAACCTTGTGCCCATTTAGTCTTGATCCTTAGCCACTTTATCCACTTTGCATGGCTTAGAGAGGGATCTCTTGGAAACACTCCTTAACCTAGGTCAAGATCTACCTAATAGGACACCTTGTCAACCCTCCCATATCCAAGCTTGGAAAGTCACATAATGTCTTTGAGCACTTAATTGTTTGACAAGATAATCTTCGATGCACATGCTTAGGTGGCTCATTTATTGACTTGATTTACTTATCATGATATTTTGACTTGAGATCATTGTAGGGCATGGTAATTTTTCTTTGTGGGACCTAGTTGGTGGACAATTTTGGAGGAACAAGCTTAGCTTGGGCTTCCATGGGGCTTGAAGACCACAGATGGATGATAAAGGCCCGCATGTCGAATGAGAGAGATGAAAATTCAGAGGCCTAGAAGATGACTTGGATGACATAACCTAGTCCCTAAATGCCAAACTTTTTTCCTAGGAGAGGAAAAACGTCATCTTTAGGAGCATGATGTCACCTAGGGGGGCTAGGGTTTGGTGGTGACCTTACCACTCATTGACACATGGAAGTTTTGAGGAGAATGAGGCTTTGACCATGAAGAAAGTGACTTGGATAGTTGACATGTGGCTTTGGGAAGCCTAACTACACTCCTCCTACACCAACGACTTGCTCCTAGTGTCAAAACATCCCCTAAAGGGGCGACATCATTTAGAATTAGGGTTTCTTTTTGTGAAAAAGTAAATTTTAAGTGAATTGTTTAATATTATTTTGTAAAAGGGGAAAGATTAGGGTTTTTGACCCCTAGTCTCATGGTTTACCCTAATATTATGTGAACAAACTATTTTGGAGACATTTTGTATAAATAGAGACCATAAGATCTCATTTCATAACATAACTCTCCCATTGTGAGAAGTACTTGGCAAAAATTTTCGTTATTCTTGGTGATTATGGTGTTTCTCTCTTGTGGAATGTCTTTTGGTGAATGGATGAGGAAGAGTGATGTGCACCCCCTAAAGGCTTGTTCTCTTGACTCTTGGATGAATGTTGCATGGTAACTAGGGTTTGTTATCTCATTTTCTTGGATTAGGTAAGGAAAAATCTGCATATGTTATTTATTTCTTGCTTATTTTAGTTATTGTTGGTGGAAGGGAGGAGTATGCTAGATACACCTTCCATCATTGCTTCATCTCTTTGTTAAAGTTTTAAGTATTTTTTTTTGCAAGGGTTGCTATGAGGAATATGAGTGTGTATACCCCCCTAGATTTACCCTAAGTTTGGTTTGCATACCCCAGGGAGTAAGAGAGTTTACACTCCTAGGGTTGTTGTTGATTTAACTTGTGGTTTAAAGACCCCATTCACCCAATTTTAAAGGCACTAATCTAAAGTATTCTTTCATTGGAGAAACAAAATATTGCATTGGGAAACGTAATTTCTTGTCATATTAACTTTTTGCAACTTGGGTTTTGTTCTTTGTGCTTAGAGCACCTCTCATCCACTAGGGAGTCCCCATCAAAAGGGTAGTTCTTTCTGCTATTAAAAATTTACATCTTCATCCATTAGGGTTGTTGATGATTGCAGGTATGTGAGACAATCTCCAGGACACAAACCTGAGAGAGAGCCCCTGAGAGGGGTATGTGGTTCCTATCTGAGACAGAGCTAGAACGTAGAGATGGCCTCCTCCTTACAAAGAGTTGAGAAGAACTCTAGATGATTCTCCTATGTAACACAATGAGAAAAGATATCTACAGACTTGGACATGCCTGTGGCTGAGGACAAGGTGAATGTGTGAAATCCCAAAGTGTTGGGTGCATCGTCATGAGAATAGAAATGATGATGATGTATTAGCCTCCTCTGAGCAGAGAGTTGATGATAAACTCCAGATGACTCTCCTGTGTAATGCAATGGGAAAGAAGATCTGTTGAGTGGACGTGCTTGTGGACGAGCATAGGTGAACATGCATAGGTGAACGTGATCCTAATGGCTGAGCACTAGTGAAGAAGTGGTTCTTCTATGTAATGTAGTGAGCCAGAGATATGGACATCCCTATGGATGTGCCCCTAGTGGATGATAACTATTGGGTGTATAATATCCCTTGCTAAATTTTTCAAGAGTTAGAACTACCTGTAACCCTAATTGTAATGTAAAGGGTACAGGTTAGCCTCACCTTAATGTGATTGATAATTAATGTAAAATATAATTGATCTGGTTAATATCAATTATATTATGAGATAGAGAGGTCGGCCCTGTTGTGCCAATAGGCACTTCTGTTGACAGGTTCAGTCTAGTATAAGTAAAGGTAAATTCCCCATTGATGAATCATATCTTTTGTGTGTGTTTGGAAATTTCAGCAAGTACACCTTCTTGGGAAAAGTGTGCACCTCTCTTAGGCGCTGGTCTTCTAGGGTTTGTTAGCACACTCTTGTGTGCTAGTTTTTCTTAGTGGTGAAGGTATTCCTCTTGAAGAATATAGCAAAGGATTTTGGCTGGGTTTTCTTCCCTTGTTGAGAAGGGTTTCCAAGGATACTTCTTGTGTTCATGTGCATGGTGTTTCTTCTTGTGATCTTGGATGCTGCAACATTATTGGTTATGGTTAATTTAAATGCTAAAAATGGAATGAAATTCATGATTAACCTTACTTATTGAAAAATAAACATGGTATCAAAGCATAGGTCTTGAAGAACCCTTGCACAAGCATTCAAAAGGCTAAACCATCCTCCTTCTGTAGTTCCGTACAACCTTTAGGGTTTCTGCAGAAATCTGTACGACCCTCATTTGATCAGCCCTTTCACCCCTTTATAAGTAGACGCTGGAGATAAAACTTGGACCAAGCTATACGAAACTCCTCAACGCATCTCCAGAGACCTTCAAAATAAAATTCTGAGGATTTTGAGTTTTTAGCCCTAGGGTTTCTAGGGTGCCGAGATTTTCTACAGAATCTTGATGTTAGGATTTTTGAAATTTCTTGAAGAAACATTTTCAAGTCAAACAAGAATTCCTATGAAACTCTCAAAGTTGACTGTTGGCAGTCATAATCCCAACAAAATCCAAGGTTACTAATCCAACCTAATCATTAGGTTTTCCAAATCCAGTTGGCGAGAGTTTGAAGAATCTGAACAAAGGAAGAACATAACCTTAGCAGAAGATAGGCTTGATGGAGCAAACAACTTCAGCTCTTGGAAATCAAGGCTCCAGGTCACCCTTGAAGAATATGACCTTTTGGATGTGGTAACTAAAACTTTACCAGCTACAACTACCAATGAAGAGAAGAAGATAAGAAAGGAATAAGATGTCAAAGAAAGAAAATTAATCATCTACTCAGTAAGAGATCATCTCTTACCTCATATTTCCAACCTGAAGACAACTTATGATATGTATGAAGCATTAAAAGAAATGTTTGAAACTGACAACACCCTCAGAGATATTACCTTGAAGAGCCAACTTCAAAGTACCAAGATGATGAAAGGTGACATGGTTTCTAGCTTCTTTATGAAGATATCATAGATTAAAGAACAGTTAGAAACCATTGGAGAAATCATGTCTGATAGAGAACTCGTCTTATCCACTCTCGACAACCTTCCAAAACATTGGGAGCCTTTTCTTCAAAGTATCAGTGGAAGAGAAACTCTACCAACCTTTGATCTTCTAAGGACAGATTGTACTCAAGAAGAACTTAGACTTAGAAATAGAGGAGTGGAAGACTCCCTAGAAGAAAATCATGCTCTTGCACTTCATACAAAGAAAGGAGGAAAATTCAAAAGAAACTTCAGACAAACATTCAAAGATGAAAAGTCTTCATCAAACCCAGGTTATAATTAGAGAAGAGATGTTTTAGAAATCCAGTGCTTCAGATGTGACAAATATGGGCACCATGCAAGAAACTGTCCAACCAGGAAGAAGGGAAGACAATATGCTTCTACCGCTGGAATTGATCCAGATCCACCTCAAAAGAATGAAGATAAGGGAGAGGAGAAGTACTTCCTCTAAGCTAAACATGACTACAAACCTAGGTAAATCAATTGATCTCTAATTTATAGTTGATTGCATTCTTAATAAATGAAGGGTATTATCCCTAGTATGGGAGCCCTCAAAGACTTGGACCATTATCCCTGGTACGAGAGTCCAAACCGTATTTGATTGATTATTATGCCAGAAAAGAAAACATAAAAGATATAACAAGCAATAAAAGAGAAGAAGTCCAAGACAAACCATTTAGGGAGAAAGGATACACTTATGGGATAACAATGAATCTTCAAAGACATTCTAAGATCGACATTCCTGGTCAGAGACAGATTGAGACAAGCAAAGATATTTTCCTTGAAGAAGAGATAACCTTTCAAGAGATCCAAAGAATCTCAGATGGATATTGACAGTGAGACAATACCTTCTCCCCCTTCAGCAATTCAGAGGGATACAAACATTATTCCAGCTAATCCAGTTGCTCCAGTTGATATGTCCAGAGATATTGCAGTAAGGGCATAAAAAGGCATGCCTAGGGTCAACAAAACTCTGCTAGAAGGAAGAGAAACATACAAGTACCTCAAAGGACACCTTGAGAAAGAAAAAAAGATTTTTGAAAGCTATCCTTCAGTCATGAGCCACTTCATTGAAGAAACAACAAGAGAAACATGTATGGCAAGATGCCATAACAAAAGAATACCAATTTATCTTAAAAAATGATGTATAAGATATTATTCAGAGACCAGAAGGGAAGTTTGTGGTAACTTCCAAGTGGATCTATAAGAGAAAGCATGCAGTTGATGGAAGTATCAAGAAATACAAAGCCAAAGGATTCTCATAAACAGAGGGAGTTGTCTATGATGCGACACTTGATCTAGTAATCCTGATACACTTCCAACCGTACTACCATCCATGAGTTGGAAAATATATCAGATGAATGGATTCTTGATGAGTTTGGGTTTCAACAAGAGTGTTGTTGATCCAAACCTATATTATTACAGTGTTGGTGACAAGAGCCTGATTTCGATGACTTGTTTAGAAAGCCTTGTTGTTGAAAACAAGTAAGCCTTGACTTCTAATTTCAAGATGAAGGATCTGAGTATGATTCTCTACTTCCTGGTAGTATGAAAAAGAACCAATGAGATTTTCATGAGTCAAAGAAAATGTACAATGGGAATATTAAATAAGTTCAATATGACAAAATACAAAAACACTGTGATAGATTTGAAGAAAATGAATGATGATGATTCAGACGATATTGATCCACAACTAATTGGATCATTGATATATTTGGTTAACGCCATACCTGATTCATGCTTTGCAGTGAATATGCTTAGCCAATCCATGAGCAGACTCACTAGAGAACAATAAAGCATGTATTGATATATACATGAGACACAATTTGATATAGTCTGGGATATGCCTCCAAGTGTGAAATTGAGTTTGCAGGGATATGCCTATACAGATTGAGCAGAGAGTACAGTGGACTGGAAGAGAACATCCAATTGTTGTCTTATCATGAAGTTTTCCATGATTTCCTAATGCAACAGGAAAAAAAACTCCATGGCCTTGAGTACCACAGAAGCAGAGTATATAACATCAAGTGTGCGAAGCAATGTGGCTTCATAAGCTTACGACAAATTTACTTGATCATGACACAAATTCTATGATGATAACAAGAGCCATGTGTAAATCTCTTTGAGAACCCAATGTTTCTTGATAGATCTAAACATGTTGATATGAAATATCATTATATTAGAGATATGATGCAGAGGAAAATAATACACATGCAGTACCTTCCTACACATGAGTAGATTGCAGACATCTTCACCAAATTATCTTGGTGAAGAATACCTCCCTAGTTGAGAGGGAGTGTTGATGACTACAACCAAGACAAAGTTCAAAGTACATCTGTGTGAGACTTGGCATGATGAAGAATGCCTCCCTATCTTTGAGGGAGTGTTAATGATTGCAACTATGTGAGACATTCTCCAGGACACAAACTTGAGAGAGAGAGCCCCTGAGAGGGGTGTGTATTTCCTATCTAAGACAGAGCTGGAATGTAGAGATGGCCTCCTCCTTACAGAGAGTTGAGAATAATTCCAGATGATTCTCCTGTGTAATGCAGTGACAAAGGAGATCTGCAGAGTTGGACGTGCTTGTGGCTGAGCACAAGGTGAATGTGTGAAATCCCAAAGTGTTGGTTGCATCATCATGAGAACATAAATGAAGATGATGTATTAGCCTCCTATGAACATATATTTGATGAGAAACTCCAGATGACTCTCCTATGTAATGTAGTGGGAAAGAAGATATGTTGAGTGAACGTGCATGTGGATGAGCACATGTGAACGTGATCCTAGTGGCTGAGCACTAGTGAAGAAGTGGTTCTTCTGTGTAATGCAGTGAGCCAGAGATATGGACATCCCTATGGATGTGCCCCTAGTGGATGAGCACTAATGGGTGTATAATATCCATTGCTATATTGTTCAAGAGTCAGACCTACCTGTAATCCTAATTGTAATGTAAAGGGTACAGGTCAGCCCCACCTCAGTGTGATTGATAATTAATGTAAAAGATAATTAATCTGGTTAAGATTAATTATATTATGAGATAGAGAGGTCGGCCCTGTTGTGCCAATAAACACTTTTGTTGACAGGTTCAGTCTAGTATAAGTAAAGGTAAATTCCCCATTGCAAAATCATATCTTTTGTGTGTGTTTGGAAATTTCAACAAGTACACCTTCTTGGGAAAAGTGTGCACCTCTCTTGGGTGCTAGTCTTCTAGGGTTTGATAGAACCCACTTGTGTGCTAGTTTTTCTTGGTGGTGAAGGTCTTTCTCTTGAGCCTCCTTGAAAAATTTATCCCTTCTTTGTTTATAGTAGAGGTGGGTGACCAAAGGTTTTTGCGGAGGTTTTTACATCAGTGCGCCTAGACCTACTAAATGGATGGGTGTGCTCACAAACATTACGCCCTAGTGCTGAGCTAATGAAGTGCACTAATAACTGTTATTAATATAAAATTATAAAATACCAGTTTTTGTTTTTTTTAAAAATAAAATGCATACCAATGCTCCACTCTAAACTAAGAGCTTTGGTGTCGATAGGAAGGATTCACCAGATTTGGTTAGAATAGTTGGTTATTCAATTAAAAAAAATTAATTTAGAAAAACAAAAAAAACTTTTTGGTGCATTAAAAAAAATAACTGCCATAGTGCATGTACAACAACCACACACCGAACAACAATAATGGTGTGCTTAGTAGTACTATAGGCTCAATTTTGTAACATATAGCCAAAAAACCAATTGTTGGCGCACAGGGGGCATACTCGAGGTTAAAAATTCAAATACCAACAAAACCCTTAGATACTGGCACTTTCATCATCACCTACAAAACAACTGAAGTCTCACTCGAGGCATCTAGAGGGGTTGTAGGAACCAAGGTTCTGCAATGATGAGGGGAAGAATTCAAGTCTTTGCGACCATTTACTCATGTGCGCAGTTCTCATAGCTTAATAGTTACTTTATCATTAAGCATAATCTATGCACAACTTTATAACATCATAGGTGAGCCATCCATTTAGCATATACCATAAAACATCATAAATTGCAAACACATCATAACACATAGATTTACGTGGTTCACCCAACTTGGCATACGTCCACAATGACTGGATTATTATATTATCCATTAATAACTTCCTTACAATTGCGCACTATGCTACAAGATATGCATTAGTAACATCATCCCAAACCTGCCTACTCATTCTACTTTAGTGTGAGTTCACTCCTTATTCATACCTCAGATTTCTTCCTTCGCTCAACTCCCTAACCCAAAGAGCACTAGCAACTTACACACACCATCTCTCCCCCTTCCCAAATAACTCTTTTACATATTTATACATAACAATAGGGATAATCCAGTTACAAAAGTGGACAAAGTGTCCCCAAAAATCCCGTTACAAAAGTGGACAAAGTGTCCCCAAAACCCAACGGTTTATAACCATTTTCCACCTTTTGTGCGTTGCTCCGTCGTGCATCCTTTTGTCATGATATTTGACTCCTTTAATTCCACTCCCATCGCACACTCTGGTCCATCTTCTAATTTCCTTTTACCCTTTGACTTCCTTTTTGTGACGATCCCAAAACTTATCCAAAATGCCTCTCCAACAAGCCCCGAACACTCATTTGTGGCTCGTCCCGAGATACTCAAGCCTGTTTCCAGTGCGCCATGAATGCGTCGAAGGTCGCCTTCACTGTTGCATCCTTTTCCTTGATCTCTAGTTCCTTTTGAAAAATTTGATCTATTGTTTCAGTTGTAGCGCGAGCCTACACCTTTTGGACACCTTCTTCAACTTCCAGTTTGATTATTCCTTGAATCGCCATGAGGGTCGTCGTCACTATGCATGCTTCCTGTAAAACTTCTATCTATTGTGTGTGGGCCTATTGCTCCGCCCTGAGCTGATTCATTTCTGAATACAACTTTTAGTTCTCATTCATCGCAGTTACCACCATTTTTGGTGGCAATGTGCCCATTGCTTCCTGTAATTTCTGCACCTTTCCCTGCGCAGTCTAAATCTTCTTACTTATATTTTGTTGTACCTCGTCTTCATTCAGCTGTGTCCAAACACCCATAGTATCTATATACAGTTTCACACACTCTACTTCTAGGGTCTTTATACTGTCCACCATTATTGTCACAGCTTGCTCCATTGTCTCCCTCTCTTCAGGTGGCGTTCTTGGTGTCATTCACGCTTCTAGATCCACTATGCATGCTCAAAATCCTTTAATGGCTTCACTTATCTTAGTGATCTGAGCTTCCATCGGGGCCTCCTTCTCATTCTGTGCCTCTGGGAGTTCTTGATATATGCCCTCGAATGCCTACTGCATTTGTTTTACTTTCTACGCGGCCTCATCGCGCTCTTGTTTCTTTTTGTTTTACTTTGTCTCTAAGGCAACGTTTTTTGCTATAATATTTACTAGCTCATTAGATGTCTTCTCGACCCACACATTCAACTCTTGTGTTGCACTCATCTGTAACACTTGCAACACATCCATTGGTAATTGTGATAGCACTAGATCTATGTGACCTAATTCCCTGGCCTGCTCTTGTATCTTCATCATTGGGAACTCGACTGCCCCCGTGGCTAGTTTAATTAGCCTTCGTTCTCCAATGACTACCAAGGATTGGGAGATCATTGGTCCTACCTCTCCTGTCTTGGTAGTGCTTATTGTTGGTTCCTCCTCTATTTGTTACCTTGGTGCGATATTTACGGCTTCTAATAGTCGTCACAATTCTTCCATCTGTGCCTATATAAATTTTTTCATCTCTTCGTGTTGTTGTGATGCACGTTGAAATGCGTCGCCAATGACTTCTTTTACCTGGTCACATATCTTGTCCAAATATTCTTCTATTAGTTCTTGAATGGTGAATTCCTTAATGACTTTGAGCTTGGGAATTTGATATCCGGATCTTCCCTTCCTGTCTCTGGCTCTTTTCTCTTTCATTCATTGCACAGTGTCGACTCCTCTTGGCGCTTCCCTTTGTCCTAGTCCTCTTCTTCTTCCCCTTCCTCTTCATCCACGCCATATTATTTTGGGTTTGGATCCATTGATGGATCTATCTCTGTGGGTGGAATATTCCATTCATCATCCTAATCATCCATGATGTTTCCCATCTCCTCTTCTGCCAATATCTATTGTGTTGGCAACCATTGTTGGTCTGGGTATTTGTTTTCCTAAACGTACATGTGGTTGTGCCTTGCCTTAAAATGCGCCACCGGCTTGTATGCCTCGACCAAATGAGGTAGTATGCATGGGGTCCTCTCTATGTTGTCTTTGATAGCTTCCTTGTAGATATAGAATGTGACACTAATTTCCATCTGGCGTGCCTTATGTGTAGTGTATCCTAGGTTCTAATAACATGTGACTAAGTAAGGCTTCTCCTTGAGGCCCAAAAAATGACTGTCATTCGACTCTCTCCAGGTTGATAGCACGATTAGGATCAATAACCAAGAGTAGTGGAATTTTGTCCCCTTGTCCTATGCTTCCTCTCATTCAATCAAGAATTGGTTCAACAAAAATGTTGTCCAGTTCATTTGGACACCCTCTACACATCATTTTGTAGCTGCTATAACCATTGTTGGGACTTGATCTTTTCTACATTTCCTCAATATTTTACAGGCTAAGGCTTGTGTCGAAAACCTTACCATTGGGTTGCATATGCTAGCAACATCTAGATCGTGTTGTCCCTAGAAAGTATGACATTTTTCTTTCATTCTCTTAGAGAGATATTTCTCATTCTTCTTATAAAACAACAAGGATGCACAGTCTTCTCACTATGACATAAGACCTGTAATGCACACTATCAAATCAATATCAATTGATACTGGCCTGTCAAGCCACAAGTATCCTCCATGCACACAATTTAACAACATTTTCGCGCATGTGTTGATCTTGTGGCTTTGTCCAAAATGTGGTATGTCGAACAGGTTGAGAAGACATGCTTTCTACAAACCCCTATCCCACACCTAGTGTTCTATGACGATCATGTGTGTCTCGAAACTAATACATTTCATCAAAAACTTACTGGGTACGAGCTTTGGGAACTTATTTTCATCAGTGATATCATGGTCAACTTATTTCAGAGCTAGTATCATACCTAACATATCCCCTTCTACTATGACTCCCTATGGAATCAATGGCTCAACTAATGGATACCTTACTTCCTTCTGTAATTGGATGTGTTCTACTGATGGATTTCTCAGTGGTATATAATCCCCAGGGAATCTTTCGACTTAGGATGATTGTTGGCCCTTGACCAATTTTTGGAGACCTTGGTCACGTTTGACCAATTTTGGGACTTCAACAGGCTGGTCGAAGGTGGAGTGCAAGGTGAAGCGGAGATCACAGGATCACGACCCCTTCTTAGGGCATTTTTGGGTTTAGGGTTTATATAACGGGTATGGGATGTCGACCCATGGGTTTAACCATGTCTAGGCCTTGTTGTAATGTATAAATAGAAAGTTAGGCGATGTAAGTAGGAGGGACCTAAGTGTGTAATGTGGCCGGTGAGCTAGGTGCGAACAGTTGTGGGTGCTTCATGCATACTGTGTGTTAAGAACTTGCAAAGCTAAGTGCAAGTGACTATAAGAAGATTGTGTGCAGATTGTAAGAAGGCTTTGTGCTTAAACCTAGCTCGGGGAAGGAGGGTTTGACAAGGTGCACGCATATCTCCTATCCTATGCGGAGTGGGTTCTTGTGCTGTGCTTGTATAAGATTGAAAGAAGACAATAAAGAAGAGAAGAGTTGGTGGACGTAGCCCTGCGATGGGGGTGAACCACGTATATCCTGTGTTGTGGTTGCTTTGTGCATTATAGTTGTTATGTTATTGATGTGATGCATGATTAGTGCAATTATATATGTTAGATGTATCTGATATAGTAGCTTAGTTCCTAGTGATGTGAATGAATGCTAGATATCAGTTGTTTCTATGTGCTTAGTGCTTGGAAGTGTTAGATCTTGTTGAATAATGTGTTGTTATGTAATTAGGGTTTGAATATACGATGTAAATAAGGGTTAAATGCTAATGAATGTTAATTGCTAAGTGCTATGTTAGGGTATTATAATCACAGATCTGTGTCCCAGCTAGGTTGCAGACATCTGAGTCCTGCAACCCCCCCTACCTCTACCTCGAGTGAGACTTCATCTGCTTCGTAGGTGTTGTCGAAAGGGCCAGTAGTTAGGGTTTTGTTGGTGCATTTTTGAAGCGTTGAACCTTGGGTCTACCCCTGTGCCAACAAATGGTTCTGTTGTCGGGACCTGAAACTGTGATTGTTGGGAATTAAAGAAAAGAGAAAGCTCTATTCGTAGATCTACTTCCCTAGTGCGCAATATTCTACTTGACTTGTGAAGCTCTGTGCTAAGAAGAGAAGTCTGATCTAAAGAAAAGAGGTAAGATCTTGAAGCTTTGTGCTCTGATAAAGGTAAGATAAATGAAATTTTTTATTTCAGAAGAATGGATCTAGGTATGTTTAATAGATTTGGTCCTAGTATGAAAACTAGGGTAGAACTAGAAGAAAGAAGATTTGATATGAATAGATCTGATAGAAATAATGAAAGATATGTTATTCCTATGCATAGAAAGAATGTTTGGACTAAAAAATGGATGCAAAATCCTAGAAATATTTTTTTGCAAGTTAGTTACTATGATCCCAGTGCACAGTACAAGAAAGGTTGGGGGTCATTTAAAAGAAAGAGAGGATTAACTCTTTGCTATAGTTGCAGAAGACCGAGACATCACCGAGACATCTTGTTAAGGAATGCCCTGGTAGAGGGACTAGTTTCCTTTGTTGTAAATATATGGACCATGAATTTTTGGATTGCCCTAGAATGATTGCTAAAGTTGAAAAGATGAATATGAGACAAGAAAACCATGAGGAAGGCCAAGAGACTAAGAACCAAAAATAATCAAAGGTTATATTATTGAAGATGAAAGAAACCCTAAAGGATCACAGAGATATCAACTTATCAAAGATATTAAAAGAGAAGTAGCGCATCGAAACAAGAATAGGAGACTTCGACATAGACTGTGTTCTGGATGAAGAAACACGTGTGAATATCATGACAAAAAGAACTTGGGAAATTTTGGGAAAGCATGCTATGGTTCCTTCATTAGGAGGAATAGGATTATTTAGAGAAAAGTTGATAACCCTATGTGGAAGACTTACCCAGAGAGCTATGAGTGCTCATGGAACTTCGACAGAAGAAGAATTTGAGGTCATTAAATTTGTTGAGAACAACGCCCCATTTACTATTTTGCTAGGAAAAACTTGGGTTGAGAAAGATCAGATACGAAGGAAACAAGAAGAGGAAGCTCTAGAACAGAAAAAGAAAGAACTAAGAGATTTCATGGCTAGGAGAATAGCACACTTAGTAGAAGAACAAGAGGAAAATTCAAAGCAACTCAGAGCCAGAGACATTGCTGTCGAAGTTCAAGAAATGCAGGAAAGCTTAAGAAACTTATCCATGCAAGAGAGTAGATCACTTACTCCAAAACAAGAAGAAATATTACCCTCGAACCCTAGGAAAGACCCTCACCAGTGCAAAGTTACTATGTTAAGTACAGATAAGAATAAGAATGGAAAGAGGAACCCAGTAACTCAGATCACAGGAAAGAAAGCCAAAAAGCTCAGCAAGAAGAAAGCAAAGCTAGAAAAATTGCAAGAAGTACCAGAGAGGACTTCGCATAAAGAAGGTATGCAGAACTAGAACTTTGTTGGGATATCAGAACATCGTAGATTGGCACTTTGCCACGATGAAGCAATATGACTGTTGGAGGCTCCCGACCCTTAGAACGACGCTTCAGAATGACTAGAAACACAATTATTGCCGGAAAGTGTTAGAAAACTGAGAGGGGGGGTGAATAAGTTGTTACCATGCTTAAACAATAATGCTTATTTTAAATTCTTTGCAGAGCACTTAATGACAATCACAATAATGCAAGGAAGTAAGCAATAGAACATTCAACATCATTTTCACATATGAAATATATAGAGACAGATATTTCTTGAGGAAACCCATGAAGGGTAAAAACCTCTTCTTCTTTATATGATACGTAATCTTTACATTTTGTACATTATCATACATATGAGCTCCAACTCATTGTGAGACTACAACCTCTGTATTGCAAGATGCAACTTGCTGAGAGCACCAACTCTCTGTTTTCTCTAGCACCTACTAGAAGGAAGCACCAACTCCCTGGTTTCTCTAGCACCCACTAGAAGGAAGCACCAACTCCCTAAGTGTTCCAGCTCCAACTGGATGGAAGCACCAACTTCCAGTCACACAGGCACCAACCTGTACAACAAAGAACAACAATTCTCCCTTGCGCCACCCTGGTTTCTCTGGCTGCAACTAGATGGAAGCTACAACTCCCTGTGTTCAAGTACCCACTTGGACCTTTGAGGACAAAAATCCTCCCTAGCGCCTCCCTACCACCTCGAAATATAAATCTTTGCTATATGTAAATTTAACACAGTGATACACTATTTATCATTGGCTTACCAGACTTATCACTATTCTGCTATGCTGCTCTGCTCTCCCGTATCATTGTCTCTTTGTCTGCATCTTCTTGCACTTTCTGAACTTCTGTTTTTCTCTACAAGAGAACCTCAACCTTCCTTTACTGTCTTACTGTATTACTGCCCACATCCTTGCACTTTTAGTGCTTCCGCCTTTTATGCTCCGTGTGCCATTTCCATCCAATGCACCATTCCTCTTCTCTGTATTTCAGCTACTGCACACTCCTCCTTCTCTACGCCTGAAATTCTCTCCACCGACAACAACACCCATCTCTTCTTTGTTCAACATACTTATAGTCTCTGTGCCCCTTTTGCATGCTATCTCGCCATGCTTCTGCATGCTCTCCCCGTGTCGAGTGCTCTGCTTGATCATCATTGCAACTCTTCATCTTATCTAGCAGTTAAACCCATGCATCCATCATCAATGGGTGTTATGCCAAGATTCCTTCACCTCTCCAACAATCAAGACTATATGTCTTCTCTATTACAGTCGAGCTCAACCTCTCTGTTGCAGTTACAGTCTTCAACACTCTTCCATCTGTCAATTGCCTCTATGAACAATCTTCATTCCATTGGAAGATGACTTGAGACTCTTCAGTTCCTCTGGAAATCACATTGAAGTCTCTTCGAGTCCTCTGGCATAAACCATCAGTGATTTCTAGCAGTTATAGAGCAAACCTTGAAATGGATCCTAGCTATGCTAGCTCCTTCCACTTACGCAACCACCGACGGTGACCACTGCCTACATCGATATTTCGGCATTTCGGCATTTGACCTTTTGGTATTCCTGTGGTGAAGAGTTATCTTGACACTCATTGTCGTGATCCCCAAAACTTCGAAAAAACAAGGAGCTTAGCTGGACTAACTTCGATCATTTTGGCATTTTGCTTTTCACCACTTCATGATTTCGCATGTCACAAGTTCCTGTTGCAAGGCATCTCAACTCTCCAAGTCGTGATCCCCGAAACTTTGAAAAAGGAGCTTAACTCTTCGAGCTCTTCTCTACAGCTCTTCGACGATGTGACCACCGGCTGTGACCACAACCTTATTTAAAACTACATTTCACAATTTCACATTTCGGCACTTCGGGACTCCTATGATGAAGAGTCTTGGGTCTTGACTCCTCCATCTCCTGGTATCCGAAACTGTCCTCCTGCTTTCAGGATTTCGACATTTCACATTTCGCATTTCGCAATTCCGGGACTCTTGATGATGAAGAGTCTTGACTCTTCCAACTCCTGGTATCTGAAACTGTCCTCCTACTTTTGGGATTTCGACGTTTCGCATTTCGCGATTCCGGGACTCCTAATGATGAAGAGTCTTGACTCTTCCAACTCTCGATATTCAAAACTCCGAAATGGAGTTATTTCACAATCTGCGAAACTCTTTGTTTATGTGCCTATTTCGAGATTTCGACGTGTCACATTTCACCGTTTTGGCATTTCGGCACTCCTGTGGTGAAGTGTTTCGACACTTCAACTCCCAGTATCTGGGCCTTTGAAATGGAGTTATTTCCCAGTCTGCAAAACTCTTGTTGATGTGCTTCTTTTGGGATTTCAGGATTCCAGATTTCACAACTCTGGGACTCCTATGTTGAAGAGTCTCGACTCTTGACTTCTCTATCTCTCGATATCCAAAACTCCTAAATGGAGTCAGATCAACGTATTCCGGCGTTTCGCATTTCGTCATTTCGACATTCTTGTCATGAGTTGCTTCCTTGACTCCTCCAATGCCCAGTATCTGAAACTCTGAAATGGAGTTTACGCTTCTGATCTTTCCATGCAATTATCCCTGCACTGCTGATCTTCCTTGCCTACCTGTTTGCCATCAAATAAACAAGCACACACTTGCACTCTTCATGCACCTCTGCACTATCTCTTCTGAGCTTACGTTGTCCCTATTTTTCCATCGTTGCATACTCTGATCTTGCCATCAATGACAAGCGCACTTGCCTGTAAACATCCCAACAATCTCCCCCTTTGGCATTGATGGCAACCTTGAACGACTGCGCTAATCTGTTTAGACCTCCAACTGTAGCATCCGGTCCAGACCACTCCTTTTTCTCCCCCTTTGACATCAATGTCAAAGAAAACATGCTCCCCCTGAGCTGTTGCAGTATTTTTAGGAGGTATCGGATATTCAATCAATACATAACTCCCCCTAACATGATGGACTCTCTTAGGTGTGAGACGAGATGACACCTAACTTCTATCGGAGATGTTCAAATGGTGTCTTGGCTAGGGGTTTAGTAAAGATGTCTGCAATTTGTTCTGTGGTTGGAATGTAATGAACCTTAACAACCTGATTGGTGACCTGTTCTCTTAGAAAATGGTATTTTATGAGAATATGCTTGGTCTTGGAGTGGAATACAGGATTCTTAGACACACTGATGGCACTCGTGTTATCACAATGAATTGCGATCGATGCTGCGTATTTTACCTCCAAGTCTGCAAGTGTCTGAATCATCCATAATACCTGAGTGCAGCAGGTAGTAGAAACAATGTACTCTACCTTTGTAGTTGGTAAAGAAATGGAACCTTGATTTTTACTAAGCCATGCTACTAATGAGTCACCCAGAAAGAATGCTCCTCCACTGATGCTTTTTCTCTCATCAACACAGTTTTCCCAATCTGCATCTGAATAAGTAGTTAACTGAAAATTTAGATTTCTGGGATACCATAGACCATAAGTCATTGTTTCTTTCAAATACCTGAATATCCTTTTGACAGATTGAAAATGACTCTTTTTAGGTGGAGACTGATATCTTCCTACCATTCCAACATCATGCATTATGTCTGGGTGAGATGCTGTGATGTACAGAAGGCTGCCTATCATTGACCTATATGAACTTTGATCAACATCAGGTGAGTCATCATCCTTTCTTAATTTCATCCAGTAACCATAGGTGTACCCACAGGTTTAGAATCTTCCATTTGAAACCTTTTCAACATTTCTCTTAGATATTTTTCTTGAGAAATGAACATCCCTTCAAACCTCTGAGTAATTTGCAGACCAAGAAAAAATGACAGTTCACCTATCATAGACATCTCAAACTCAGACTCCATGGTAGAAGCAAACCATTGTACCTATGATTCCTTATTACATCCGAAGATGATGTCATCTACATAGACCAACACAATGAGCAAATCATTACCCTCTGTTTTGATATATAGATTGTTGTCAACTGTTCCTCTCTTGAACCCTTTGTCTTTGAGATACGTATCCAGTCTGTGATACCAGGCACGAGGGGCTTATTTTAACCCATATAAAGATTTCTTCAACTTGCATACTAAGTCAAGGTTATCAGACAGTTCGAAACCCTTTGGTTGTTCCATATAGACTTCTTCATTTAAATATCCATTTAGAAAAGATGACTTGACATCCATTTGATAGACTTTAAACCTTTTATGACAAGCATAGGCAAGAAATATTCTGATAGCTTCTAATCCTTCTAAGGGTGCAAAATCTTCATCAAAATCTAGTCCTTCTATTTGAGCATAGCCTTTACAGACCAATCTTGCTTTGTTCCTAACAACTTGTCCTTGCTCATTCAACTTATTCTTAAAGATCCATTTGGAACCAATGATATTTTTACCTCCAGGTCTATGAACCATCTCCCACGTATTGTTTTTCTCAATCTGATCAAGTTCATCATTCATTGCTTTAACCCAATGGTCATCTTTGCTAGCTTCATTAAAATTCTTGGGTTCCAACATGGATATGAAAGCTATATGTGATTGCTCGGTATTTTTGATTATCTTTCTCCTGGTTTGTACACCTTTGTCTTTTTCACCAATTATCTGACTTGCAGGATGATTCTTTTGAGTGATTCTAGAGGAGGAATTTGAAGTTGCCTGTTGATTTGAGTCTGTCTGAGTATCTGTGTCTTCATCTGATTCARAGTCTTCATTTTCTGATTCTTAGACCTGTTCATCTTCAGCTTTAGCTGTGTCCTTTGTAGAAGACTCTATATTGTACACCTCTCTTGTTGGGATTCCTTCATCAACTTTTACGTCAATACAATCAACCATTTTATGCAACCTCTTATTATAGCATCTGTATCCTTTACTATTTGTAGCATATCCTAAGAAGATACCTTCATCAGCCCTGTCATCATATTTGCCAAGGTTCTCATCATTATTCTTTATGTAACATTTACTCCCAAAGACTTTGAAGCGTTTGATTGAAGCAGGTCTCCCATACCATAGTTCATAAGGTGTCTTGTCACTTTGTGGTCTGAGGTGGGCTTTGTTAAGAACATGGACTGCTGTGTGTATTGCTTCTACCCAATAGGTTTGACCAATGTTCTTCTCATTCATCATTGACGTAGCCATTTGCTGCACTGTTCTGTTTTGCCTCTCAACTACTCCATTTTGTTATGGATTTCTTGGGATTATGTATTCTCTCTTGATCCCATGCTTATCACAGAATTCCTTGAAATCACTTGACATAAATTCTCCTCCTCTGTCTAATCTTACTGCCTTTAACCTCTTGCCTGTTTAATTCTCAGTTAAAGCCTTAAATATTTTAAACTTCTCAAATGCTTCAACTTTTTCCTTGAGAAAGGCAACCCAAGTAATTCTGGAGTAATCATCAATAATCAACATGAAGTAGTTTTCTCTCCCTGTGCCTTCCTATCTTGATGGTCCACATAAATCCATATGAACTAGTTGGAGTGGTTTCTTTGTTGAAGTAAAGCTCTTGGAATTAAATGGTGTCTTGGTTAGCTTTTCTACTTGGCAGGGTTTACACAGAGAATCTTGGGGTTTTGATATTCTCGGAAGATCTTTTACTGCCTCAAGATTTTTGAGCTTGATTAAGTGGTCAAAGTTTAGATGTCCAAGTCTCCTATGCCACAACCAACTTTCATCATGTTTTCTTAGATGGCACTCTTCTCTATCTTCTTTCAACACATATACATTATTTTCTGTCCTTATGCCTTTGGCCACCACTTGTCCTGAGTTTGCAGACTTTATCTTGCATTCCTTGGATGTGAACACCACTTCGCATCCTCTGTCACACATTTGAATTACATTGAGCAGATTGTGTTTCAGCCCATCTACAAGCATAACATCTTGGGCTTTTCATTTTCTATTACTTAAACTCACCATCCATTTACCCTTTATTTTACCTGGAGCATCATTTCCAAAGGTTAGATTTCCTGATTTGCTTTCACTTAGAGATAGAAACTTATCTTTGTCTCCCGTCATATGTTTGGAGCATCCACTATCTATGTACCAAGGTTTTGTTTGTCTTTGAGCTGACAATACTAATCCACACTTGTCACTTTCTTTCTTCTTCCAAACCTTGACATTTTCAGTAGGGGAATTCAAATCTGGTTCATAGTTCCTTAAGCGACAGTCAACAGATTTATGTCCATAGTTATGACAAATGTAACATTCTGGTTCGTTGAATAAAGGATCATAACGATTGTTATGCTTAACATGTTTCCTTTTCCCATCCATCAATTGATTTGCAGTTTATGGTGGTTTGTTACTTGGCTGTCTCATTCTTTATTGTGGCAGATTTCTATACCTTGAATGTCTTGATTGCTCATAATTTAATTTTAAAGAACAATTTACAGCTTTGTGACCAAAGTTAGAACAGAAGAAACAATATCCATAGAAAAAACGTTGGTACTTGAAAAATGGTTGTCTTCTTTGAACAGGTCGATTTCTTCCATGATGATGATTTCCTTGAGCAGGGAGTGCATTATTTCTTTGTTCTACAGATTCAGTCCTGGCACCTTTTTCTTTACTCCTCCTAGGCAACTGATTGTCTTCCTTTGTTTCTGCAGGTTTTTTGTTGTCATTGGTTGTAGATTTGACAAATTTGATGGATTCTTTGTTTCTTGGCTGACCACTACTTGATCCCTCTTCATAACCCATACCAGTTTTCAGCTTTGGATTCTTTTGTTGATTCAGAATGGTGGCTAATCCTTCCGAGGCTTTGATACTTGACAGATTCTGATGATACAAGGCTTGAAACTTCTCCAACTCTTTGCCTCTTCTAATTCTACTTTTAGCAGCGCAAAGTCTTCATCAGGCTGTTTATTGTCTTTCACGAACTGTATCAACAATTGTTTTGCTTTCTATTCTTAATTCTGAGTCTGTCAATCTCTTCCAATGCACTGATCAGTTCTCCTTCCATATCAACCACAACTTCTTCTTCATTAGCCTCACTTCATGTGCTTTTATTATCACAATCCTCTTTGGCCATAAGTATGAAGTCATTTATTTTATCTTCAATAGAGGAGTCATTGTCTTCATCATCTGAAGGATCATCATCATTGTTTACACAAATACTTTTCTTCTTAAAATTATTCTCTTTAAAGAAATTTCTGTGTTTGTGCTTCTCCTCCTCATCACATGTCTGATCCTTTCCTTTGCGAGGACATTTATTTGCAAAATGACCTATCTTACCACAGTTGAAACATTTGAAAGGTAGTTTACCTTTGTATTTTCCTGATCCCTTCTTCAGTGTCTTCACAAATTTTGCTTCAATTTCATCAGGCTCAAAATCCTCATTCTTGTCTACTTTAAATGATGCTTCTCTGGAGGTGGGTTTATCTTTAACTATTCTCATTTCATATGCAGTCAATGTTCCTAGAAGTTGATCAAACTCCAAGTTTTTTAGATCATTAAGTTCTTCTATAGAAGAAACCTTCGGGTTGAACCTATCTGGTAGAGATCTCAAAATTTTCTGAACTAAAGAAGGTTCCTCAATTTTTTCACCAAGTGCTTTCATTGCATTTACCAGTTCTTCAACTCTCAGAAAGTATTTTCCAACAGTTTCATCTTCTTTCATCTTCAGCTATTCAAACAATACTCTGTATATTTGAATCTTGGCATCCTTTACCTTCTCATTACCTTCATAACTGCTAATGAGTTTGTCCCACATTTCTTTGGCAGTTCCTAGGTGCATAGCTTTTACGAATTTTGCTTCTGCAAGCCCACTCAAGATAACATTCATAGCCTTAGCGTTGAAGCTAAATTCTAGCTTGTCATCCTTATTAGCTAATACAACTGGCTTTACATAACAAGTATCTACTACATCCCAGACATCTGCACCTAAAGCCATTATGTAAGTTCTCATTCTAACTTTCCAAAAGGAAAAGTTTGTTCCATTGAATAGAGGGGCCTTATTGGTTGAATTTCCTTCATGGCTTGACATGTTTAAGCTCTAGGATCTACCCTTAGATAAAAGGGGCTGGCTCTGATACCAATTGTTGGACAACTAAGAGGGGGGGTGAATCAGTTGTTACCGTGCTTAAACAATAATGGTTATTTTAAATTCTTTGCAAAGCACTTAATGACAATCACAATAATGCAGGGAAGTAAGCAATAGAACATTCAACATCATTGTCACATATGAAATATACAAAGACAAATATTTCCTGAGGAAACCCATGAAGGGTAAAAACCTCTTCTTCTTTATATGATAAGTAATCTTTACATTATGTACATTATCATACATATGAGCTCCAACTCAAATTGAGGCTACAACCTCTATATTGCAAGTTGCAACTTGCTGAGAGCACCAACTCTCTTTTTTCTCTAGCAGCTACTAGAAAGAAGCACCAACTCCCTAGTTTCTCTAGCACCCACTAGAAGGAAGCACCAACTCCCTAAGTGTTCTAGCTCCAACTAGATGGAAGCACCAACTTCCAGTCACACAGGCACCAACCTGTACAATAGAGAACAATAGTTCTCCCTTGCGCCACCCTGCCACCCTGGTTTCTCTGGCTGCAACCAGATGGAAGCTGCAACTCCATGTGTTCAAGGACCCACTTGAACATTTGAGGACAACAGTCCTCCCTAGTGCCTCCCTACCACCCTGAAATATAAATCTTTGCTATATGTAAATTTAACACAGTGATACACTATTTATCATTGGCTTACCAGACTTATCACTATTCTGCTATGCTTCTCTCCTCTCCCGTATTAGTGTCTCTCTGTCTGCATCTTATTGCACTTTCTGAACTTCTGTTTTTCTCTACAAGAGCATCTCAACCTTCCTTTACTGTCTTACTGTCTTGCTGCCCACATCCTTGCACTTTCAGTGCTTCTTCCTTTTATGCTCTGTGCGCCATTTCCATTCAATGCACCATTCCTCTTCTCTGTATTTCAGCTACTGCACACTCCTCCTTCTCTACGCCCAAAATTCTCTCCACCAACAAAAACACCCATCTCTTCTTTGTTTAGCATACTTATAGTCTCTATGCCCCTTGTGTATGCTATCTCTCCATGCTTCTGCATGCTCTCCCCATGTCGAGTGCTATGCCTGATCATCATTGCAACTCTTTAGCTTCTCTGGCAGTTATACCCATGCGTCCATCATCAATGGGTGTTATGCCAAGATTCCTTCGCCTCTCCAATAGTCGAGACTCTTCGTCTTCTCTGTTGCAGTCGAGCTCAACCTCTCTGTTGTAGTTACAATCTTCAACGCTCTTCCATTTGTCAATTGCCTCTATGAATAGTCTTCATTCCAGTGGCAGATGCCTTAAGACTCTTCAGTTCCTTTGGCAATCACAGTGAAGTCTCTTCAAGTCCTCTGGCAGAAACCATCAGTGATTTCTAGCAGTTACAGAGCGAACCTTGAAATGGAGCCTAGCTATGCTAGCTCCTTCCACTTACGCGACCACCGATGGTGACCACCGCCTACATTGATATTTCGACATTTCGGCATTCGGCCTTTCGGTATTTCCGTGGTGAAGAGTTATCTTGACACTCATTGTCGCGATCCCGGAAACTCCGAAAAAACAAGGAGCTTAGCTGGACTAGCTTCGATAATTTCAGCATTTCACTTTTCACCATTTCGCAATTTCGTATGTCTTGATTTCCTGTTGCGAGGCATCTTGAATCTCCAAGTTGCGATCCCTGAAACTTAGAAAAAGGAGCTTAAATCGTCGAGCTCTTCTCTATAGCTCTTTGACAATGTGAGCACCGGTTGTGACCACAAACTTATTCAAAAATGCATTTCGCAATTTCACGTTTCGGCACTTCGGGACTCCTATGATGAAGAGTCTCAGGTCTTGATTTCTCCATCTCCTAGTATCCGAAACTATCCTCCTGCTTTCGGGATTTCGACGTTTCGCATTTCGCGATTCCGGGACTCCTGATGATGAAGAGTCTTGACTCTTCCAACTCCCGGTATTCGAAACTGTCCTCCTAGTTTCGAGATTTTGGTGTTTCACATTTCGTGATTCCGATACTCTTGATGATGAAGTGTCTTGACTCTTCCAACTCCCGGTATCCGAAAATCCGAAATGGATTTATTTCCCGGTCTGCGAAACTCTTTGTTTATGTGCCTATTTTGGGATTTCGGCATATCGCATTTCACCATTTAGGCATTTCAACACTCCTGTGGTGAAGTGTTTCGACACTTCAACTCTCGGTATTCGAGACTCCAAAATGGAGTTATTTCCCAGTCTATAAAACTCTTATTGATGTGCCTCTTTCGGGATTTCGGGATTCCGGATTTCGCAACTCTGAGACTCCTATGTTGAAGAGTCTTGACTCTTGACTTCTCAATCTCCTGGTATCCAAAACTCCAAAATGGAGTCAGATCAATGTATTCTGGCGTTTCACATTTCGTCGTTTTGACATTCTTGTCATGAGTTGCTTCCTTGACTTCTCCAATGCCTCGTATCTGAAACTTTGAAATGGAGTTTACGCTTCTGATCTTTCCATGCAATTATCCCTGTGCTGCTGATATTCCTTGCCTGCCTGTTTGCCATCAAATAAACAAGCACACGCTTGCACTCTTCGTGCACCTTTGCACTATCTCTTCTGAGCTTATGTTGTCCCTGTTTTTCCATCGCTGCATACTCTGATCTTGCCATCAATGACAAGCACACCTGCCTGTAAACATGCCAACATAAAGTTTGCCATTGGACCATTGGGAGCGCACCACAATGGATGAAATTTCATTGATTAAGGCATTCCTACCCATTTTAGGGATCCATTACGATGATGTCTATTTATCCCATCGAGAATTGCACCGTGAACACTTTTTCCAATAGTGATTATTCAAGCTGATTATTACCACGCCGTGATTATTGAGACCTTACCACCTGTGCTGTTATAGTGAGTGTTTGTTCACCAACCTGAGATATTAGATGTCGAGTGTGCATGTCAGACGAAATAAGAACAGTAGAAAAATCTGTCGAAGAGATCCTAATATACCTCATGGCCGAGAAGGTGATGTCTGCAGGCATCCAAACCTCATCGATGAGAGGAGTGAAAGCATCCCTGACAACTGCTCGAGGATATGGACCATCCCGAGCTATGATAGAGAAACGAATGACTCATCATGATGTCTTAGCAAATGTAAAGCTCATTCCATCTATCCTTCTCGACTAAATCCCGCCTCTGGCTGGCGCGGTGAGTTGTGACAGCGTCTCGAGGGACTATGACTACACAGTGATCACTGCATACCTCCCGAAGGGGATACGCGCAGTCAGACCATAGTTGGAGAGGATTATGACATTGAAGATCAACGACTATAACTTAGGAGACCACAAGAACTATGGCACACTCACACCATACAAGTATTTGACCAAGACAAAGGGGAAAAATTTGAAGATAATCCCCCAACCGTGGACCATGGACGTCGCGAGGTCCACCATCCTAAACATAATGAAGATACCCCACTTTGGAAGGCATCAGGAGGTTAACGCGTGCATTAAACTCCTGTTTTCATGCTTCCATGGAAATTACCTATGGTTGGACAAGTGTATCACAGTCGATCTGGCATTGATCCATCGGATCACCAGATTAAGCATGCAAGGACCAGACCCACAAGAATTTTATCCAGGGAAGGCTGCAGATCGTGCCCTGGCGCAAAGAATCAAATATACCTATGGCAATGTGGAGAAGGGGAAGTGAGGCTACAAGGTAGCCTCCATCCATAATGGAGTAGTGCACCTAGCCTACCAGTTGATCGCTGGTAAGATAGTAAGGAAAAATAGACCCACATAGGTCACGGGGTTCGTTGTTGACCTCGCGAGAAAATGCATTAGGGATACAAATGAATTGGGCGAGCTACCTTGTCAACCATTTAGAACTAGACTGCCATGAAGCTCAAGATCAGGGCTATGCATTCCATTTTAGTTGGGTTTTGATCCTCATCGCCTTCGTTTCTTGGGAGATGTCGGAAGGTGCGACCTTCCCTGAAATTGAGCCATATGAACCCTTAGCTGTGAAGTTCACTACGCTCCGGTATTCGAGCGACATGGCTAAAAAATGGCAGTCAAACGCGGTGTTCCACACCTATGACCTGCAGTTGAAGAGGGCTATTGAGTCTTTCCCTCATATGACGCCGAACAACCTGGATAGGTTCAGGCCAATTATGAAGTTCTGCGTAGATAAACATTTTATTTATAGCAATGTGCATGGAGACGAACATAAAGAAGAGCTTCAATCCTACTACAAGATCATAGAGGAGGATCTAGAAGAAATAATTAAGGAATGGCCTGTAGAGCTCCGTATACCATTCGACCAGGCAGAACTATCTGACCCCGACCTCATTGGAAGTCCTGTGGTCACTCGGGAAGAGTATGGTGCACCCAATAGTAGCAGGAAGAAAAGGAAGGAAGATGTACACAAAATAAACAACGCATCAAAAAAGATTGCATCAAATTCACCTAGTAGAGGAGGAGTTGATGAAGTAGACAAATAAGAGAAAGAAGGGGAAGAAGACAAGAAGAAGCAAGGTGAAGTAACACCACCTAGGAACCCCCTTGAAGAGGCAGAGACGTCCAACAAAAGAAAGGTTTCCCCAACAAAACCTACATCACAGAAGAAGTCAAAAGCTAGTAAGCCCAAGCCGCAAACTATGCTCACGGTGGATGACATCAACCTCATCATCATCGTCATATTAGATACATCAGAATATATTTTACAACGCAATGAAGAAAAAAAATAATCCATGTATGATCGCATTGAAGCAAAGCTTAAAGGAATAAAACATGCTCTCAATTCAAGCCACGCAATGCCTATTGCACCGTTGTTAGCAGGGAACATAGAAGTAGGAGATGACCCTACCCAGCTACGCAGGAGAACAAATGTAATAGAGACTTTCCTTCGTCATGTCCAGGAGGAAAAGGAATAGGCCACAGAGGCCCTAAAGCAAGTAAAATAGGAATACATAGAACAACGTCGGGTTGTGCAGCAAGAAAAAGACGACCTCCAGGCAAAGTTTGCAGAGGATAGAGCACAGATCTAGAGGGAGAAAGAAAAGTTGCTCGCAGAGTAGATTGGAGTTAAAGAAGCAGTCACTAGAGAAGTTCTCTCTATGATGGGCTTAGAGCAGATGGAAGAAGACCTAGTGGAGAATCAAGTGGGAAGGCTTGTCGAAGCCATTCAACAACTCCAACAAAGAATAACAGAATTTGAATTATAGACACTTCCAAGCACTCCGCAGGAAGTGCGAGATCTATGAGAAGAAACTATGAGGAGCGTAGTTGAGAGAATCAAGACATTAGTCTTGGAATGCAAACAACTCAACAATTGAAGTACACAGACCTATGAGCGCCTTACAGAGGACCCCGATCTTAGGACACTGGAGTCACAACTCTATGAGGAAAAACAACAAGCAACAATAGTGAAAGCACAGTTGAAGCTACTATCACCGATTGAGAAAATAAAAAGAGCTGAGGAACAATGCATGGTTCAGCAACAGGCCCATGCCATTCATAAAAAGGTGATGGAAGTAACTCAAAGACTCAAACCAATGCACGATGAAACCTGTACACTTTTTTAGGAGATTGAAGGACAAGGTGCACAACTAGAACAAGTAGTCACCTCGGTTGAACAATGATTGGAAGGCCCTGTCACCAAGAAGGTCATTCAGGATTTCATCAAGCAGGAAGCTCTGGCTAGGCAGCAAGTCGAAGCATCTCGAGCCAAGCTCGAGGCCTTCGAGGCAGAGTTACCCATATCAGAGTGACTCAGGACGAGTCACAGTTGAGTGTTGGGGGGTTGTTGGCCCTTGACCAAGTTTTGGAGACCTTGGTCACGTTTGACCAATTTTGGGACTTCGACAGGCTGGTCGAATGCAGAGCGCAAGGAGAAGTGGAGATCGATGGATCACGACCCCTTATTAGGGAATTTTTGGGTTTAGTGTTTATGTAAGGGGTATGGGATGTCGACCCATGGGTTTACCCATGCCTAGGCCATGTTGCAATGTATAAATAGAAATCTAGGCAATGTAAGTAGGAGAGATATAAGTGTGTAATGTGGTTGGTGAGCTAAATGTGAGCAATTGTGGATGTTGTGTGCATACTATGTGTTAAGAACTTGCAGAGCTAAGTGCAAGTGACTATAAGAAGCTTGTGTGCAGATTGTAAGAAGGATTTGTGCTTAAACCTAACTTGAGGAAGGAGGATCTGGCAAGGTGTGTGCAGATCTCCTGTCCTATGCAGAGTGGGTTCTTGTGGCTTTGTGCTTGTAGAATATTGAAAGAAGACAATAAAGAAGAGAAGAGTTGGTGGACGTAGCCCCGCATTGGGGGTGAACCACATATATCCTATGTTGTGGTTTCTTTGTGCATTATAGTTGTTATGTTATTGATGTGATGTATGCTTAGTGAAATGATATATGTTAGATTCATCTAATATAGTAGCTTAGTGCCTAGTGATGTGAATGAATGCTAGATCTCAACTATTTCTATGTGCTAAGTGCTTGGAAATGTTAGATCTTGTTGAATACTATGTTGTTATGTAATTAGGGTTTGAATCTGCGATGTAAATAAGGGTTAAATGCTAATGAATGTTAACTGCTAAGTGCTCTGTTAGGGTATTATAATCACAGATCCGTGTCCCATCTAGGTTGTAGACATTTGAGTCTTGCAACCCCCCTGCCTCTACCTCGGGTGAGACTTCATCTGCTTCGCAGGTGTTGCCGAAAGGGTCGATAGTTAGGGTTTTGTTGGTGCGTTGTTGAAGCTTTGAACCTTGGGTCTACCCCTGTGCCAACAATGATGCCTCATGTGTTTCTTCCACTATTGATGGTGTTTCCAGTTGGCTACATGATTTATTCGGTATTGAGGTTGATTTTGTTGCTTCATTAGGTTCCATCTTCCTCCGAGACGCTGATTTCAACTTCTACCTTGTTCTGGAACTCCATTATGGAATTTATCTCTATAACTTTGGCTCTTCGGCTATGCAATCTGCGACTCTTTAGGTAAGCTTCGATGAATAATAATCTTCCCTCGTTAGCCCTTTGCATGCTTTTATACTTCATTGCTAGCTGTAGTTTCCTTTTGAGCCTAAACTCTCTGTCTAATCCACTAATGGTTGTCATTCATTACCTACTTTTATTGCTCCATCACTCTGTATCTTCGACGAATTCTCCATTCGATTTGGAAATCGATCAAGATCTCCTGCATTTAATGGTATGTGGTGACACTACTTCATTGTCATGATAGCTGTTTATTGTACATCTAATCATGGATTGTGTTAAATGTATCTAGTTTTCATCTGTGCAATATCATTACTCTGTGTGATCTCTTCCTTTTGTGCAATATTGTTTTCCTCGTCTATGTTTCCTTCTATTTACTCTTATTCTTATTTGTGACAGTTTCCTGCTTTTCCTTTTTACGTATAGTCAAAACTTATTTTCCTCCTCAACTGTCGACCTCTTCCCTTGACTCGTTTATTCCTTTTTCCTTCTTTTTCTGTCTTTTCCTTCCTATAGTACACTATGATACAATTTTAACCCGCGTAGCTCCTCTTAGTGCACGAAAGGATGATCGTCCCTATACAATTTCAGTCAGCTCCCATTAACTATTCCTTCCACAAATTGTCTATCCAACTGCTCTAACTAAGCAACACCTACATCAGTCGCACATTTGATCACGTATGGCCCTAGCCAGTGCATCCTGAAATTTTCTAGGTGTTGTAAGAACTTGTTTTTGTAAAGAAGTACTAGATCTCATGTCTAGAACTTCTTCTGCTTGATGTGTCTATCATTCCATGCCTTTTCTCATGCTTTATGTACTTGCTGATGGAATCCTATGATAAATCAATCTTCCTCTAGCATTAGTAATTGTGATAGTATTTATTCTACTGTGCCAGAATCTGTAAGGTCTATCATCATAGCAATGCACAAAATCGGTACAAGAAACTCCATGGGCATGACTGCTTCTTGATCGTATGTCAACTTAAAGGGTGTCTGTCCTTTCAACTTCTTGCATGTATTTATCTAATCCCAAATCATTGCAAGGATCCTTAAATCTCTGTCATCTCTCCCTATGTTGCACACCTTGTTCAGTGCATTTTCCAGTATCTTGTTGAAGGCCCCCATAGTTCCATTTGCTTGCGGGTGATATGGAGTTCTCTTTCGATGTTGTATCTGGAACTCTTCGGTTAGTGCTGCAATTTTCTTGTTCAAAAGGTGAGTCCCCTAGTCCCTCATAAGTATTTTAGGACACTGAAACCGTGTAAATATATTCTCAAACAAGAACCGTGCCACTGTCTCTGTGTTGCAATCTATAACTCATTCTGCTTATGCCCATCTCGTCAAGTAGTCTATCACTGTAATTATGTATCTGGCTCCTATTCTTCTCACTGGTGGGTTAATTGGTCTGACAAAATCCACTGTCCATTTTTCAAACACTTGTAAGGTAACTTGTGGATTTAGGGGCATCTCATCCCTTCGCTATGGTATTTATACTCTCTGGAAAATGTCTTAGCTCTCGCAATATTCCCTCACGTCCTTATGGAGGGTAGGCCACCATAGCCCCACAGACAAGATATTATATGATGTCTCCTTTCCTGCATAATGTCCTCCTGCAATTCCATCACGTGCTTCTACTAAGATCATGGGTCTTTCGTGTTCTAGCACACATCATCGTAGTATCCTATCTATGCCTAAATTATATAAGTTTCATGCAATCAATTGATAATTGAATGCTTTAACCACTAAATGTTTCTTTTGGGGTACTGTCATATCGGATGGAGCCACTCCTGTACTCAAGTATTAGACAATTTTTGCAAAATGGTCATCTACCATTTGGAATGAAAACAAATATGCATTTGGTAAGCTATCGTCCAGGTTCCCTGCATCTTCCCTTGTCAGTATCTGTGAAAAATGGTCTGGTCCTGCATTCATTTTTCCTAGATTCACAATAACTTCAAAATCATACTCCTGGAACAACAATAACCATATGCAGATTCTCCCCCCCCCCCAACACTAGCTTATTCACTATATATTTGAGTGCATATTGGTTTGTATACATATTGAAGTGGGATCCCAACAAATAATGTATGAACTTCTGTAAAGAATACACCATTGTCAAGCCTTCCCTTTATGTTGTCGTGTAATTTTTATCAGTAGTCGACAACTTCCTGCTAGCAAAAGAAATCAGATGATCTAATTCAACCTCCCCAGGCTGGGCTAACACTACGTCGAGCGTTATCGATGATGTGTCCACATGGACATGAAACTCTTTCTATCAATATGGAAATACTAGAATGGGCGTAGTTACTAACTTCCATTTCAATAGATCCAAACCCTTCTGATAGTCTTCATTCCACTGACACTTAGCTTCTTTCTTCAATAACTTTTCCATTAGGTTTGTAATCTGGGCATAGCCTTTAATAAATTTCTGGTAGTAACATGTATGGCCAAAAGTTGTTCTCAACTGTCGCACTGATTCAGGTGGTGGAAAATTAACTATTACTATTATCTTGGTAAGATCAACTGACAAACCTTGCTTGCATACCACATGTCCTAACAATATCCCAAATGGTGCACAAAAAATACATTTCTTCAAATTTAATGAAATCTGATATTGTCTACATCTATCAAAAGTTAACCTTAGAGTTTCTATGTGATCTTTCAACATGCTAAATATAGTCCAATCATCTAGGTACACTTCAAAAAAATAATGAATAAACTCCTTAAAGGATGCGAAAACCACTCTAGAAAACACATCAGGTGCATTCTTTAATCCAAATGACATCATTTTGTACTGGTAGCTTCCCCATTTCATCACAACTATCATCTTATGTCTATCTTTTGGTGCAATTGTTATTTGCTGAAAATCCATTGGTGAACGAGTAGGCCTCCTATCCTCCAAAGTTTTCCAATACTTCATCCGTAAAGGGGGTTGGGAACAGGTCATGTAAGCATGCATCATTCAACTTTCTTAAGTCTACACAAATTTTAATACCCCTCGTCTTCTTGTCTTGAACTGCCATCGGACTTATCCATTCATATTTTGTGACGGGTTTAATTATACCAACTTTTATCATCCTGTCAAGTTTTGCTTTCAATTTTTCCTTATACTTTGGATTTGATCTGTAAGGTCTCTATATTACTGGCCTAGCATCTGGTTTCAATGAGATCTTCATCTCGCCTAATTCTCTAGCTATCTCCTTCATCTATGAAAGGTGGTTGGGAAAATATATTGGTACTTACGCAATAGGTCTGCGATATTTTCCACAGTCTCATCATTCCAATAATCCATAATGTTTGCAAACTTTGGCTTCTCCTCCGTGCCAATGTTTACTTTTCACACTCTTAAGGGATTCATGTATGCATAAGATTCAAGTCTTGGACCTACTATGTTGTGCTCCCCTTAAATTTTTGATACTTGTACATTTCTTGGGTCTTCTTCTTCTTTGTCATCCTTGGTAATGTTATAACATTCCAACAATTCATGAGATGTCAAAGACTCTCTATACGCACTACATGTAGGTACTATTCCTACTTGTCCTTCCTCCATAATTTTTTTTCCTCTAATGACTTGTAAGATTGCATCAACTAAAGGTGACTCAACTTCAAAATTAAATGTTACCTTAAATTTTTGGATGTGCTCCTCCCAGTTTATCGTTCCTCTGCACACTTCTAGCTCTAATTACTAGTTCTTGGGAATTGTCTCTAGCGTATGTAAGAACCTGTGCATCTATTCCTGCTTTGAAACTTGCCTCCAAGTTGTAATACATCGCGCCACATGGTCCTTCAGATCACTCATGCCTGTATACTTGAGCATAATATTCTATGTGCCAAAACTGATTTGCATCAACCTTTTTCAATGTTCCCAATCCTCTATCCCTTCCTTGTGGGTTTCCAACCATCTCCTTCGGATCACTCTTAGTGCAACATATAATGCTAATAACCTTTGTTGTTAAGGTATCTGCAACTCGAATTCCTTAACAAAACAAATTACCTTAGTTAATCCTTCGAACTTTGGTGCATCTCGTACCTTTGTTCCGATCCAGCATAATGAGTGAGTAGTGCGCGTACACCTTATGTTCAACACTTCCTGCAATCGGTGCTTCCATTGTTCAATTCCTTCCTCCAAGTCTGATGTGCAAGAGCTTATTCTTCTCTAGGTAAGCGCACCATCCCCTGTGGGGTTGACATAATCATCGATGCATGCTGTCATGTTATATAAGTTATCAATTTCCCTTCTCGCGGGCTCCACGTATCTTCTTGCCTCCATATGATCTAATGGCGATGTGACCTTTAAGCCTCCTCCTTCAAAAAAAAATTCTCTTTTCTTCAGGTTTATGATCGCTTGATTATCGAAGGACCAATCTAGTCCAAACAAAGTTGGGTATGAATGAATGTTATCCACAATCTCGATGACTTCAAAGTTAGCTACACTATGCACTCCATCTATGTTCACCGATACTCCTACCGGTCTCTTGATCGATATTATCTTATGTTGGTTAGCCAACCTCAAATAGACAATTGACCAAACTAATTTTGATTTCCCCATCATCTCCCACATCTGTCTTGGAAGAAAATTGACATTTGATCCTAAGTCCAAGATGACATTATCCTATTTGCGTACTAAATCTAAACTCTATGATTTACCTCTGCTTGCACAGGACTTGGTTTACTACTTTCTGCATCATAGGTACTTCTCTGTTTTGTGTACACTGATCAATCATCCTACGTAGTGTATTCAATGTTGTCTCATCCTACATCAATTCTAAACAACTTTTTAGAAAGTCTGTCAAAGTGTTTACCTTCTCGATTGGCCTATCTGGAATAATGCAATCATAAACCGACGACATATCGTACATTGGCGGTGTATTTGACATATAATATATCCAATATGGTCCTAATATCTCCTTCCTTGTTTGTTGATAAGTTTCCCTTTACTTCTGTGGATTGAATGCTAGCATCGACTCAACTTCTTTCCTTATCCATTGCTCCACTCCATTTCCTTTCTCTATCACATCTGGTCCAGTTCTCATCCCATGGCATGTAACAACTGCTACTCTTGGTTGATTGTCACGTTCTTCAACAACTATCATCTACAGGTTTTGGTTCTGATTCTAATGTTGGGTATGATGTTGGTTCTGACTCCCTCTCGCCTGCCACTTTGCTATCAATTGAGGACAATATTCTATCACATGATCCAGGCTCTGTAATACATGCATTTCATGCAAGGATTTGGGAAATCTCTTGCCAAATGTCCCAGTTGATTGCAATTGTAAGATATTATCAGTCCTCTACCTCCTCAACCAAATCCTCCACATCCTCGACCTATGTCAAAACCTCCATGTCCACCCTGATTAAATCATCTTGGAGTTTTATGCTATGGAATTTCCCCTTTTGTTGTGACATTTTCTTCCTGAATTTTGTACGTATCCGAAGTGCGTTCTCTCATCAAGTTGAATGCACAAAAATGTTTCTCATCGTGTCCTACTGATTTGAAAAAATTAAAGAATAAATTTCTTGGGGTATTGTTGAGTCTCCATTTTGACACTTCTAGTATCCTATATTATCCCCTATCTGAGCCTATTTGACTTATGCTATGTGTATATAATTGACCATTTCCTCCACAAACTCACTTTGTGACCTTGTCCATGTGCATTGAGAGGTAACTTATGTTAAATCATGATTTGTTTATTTTTCTTGATTAAATTGATTAAATGATTGACTATTTATGCTCCTAATCACTTTAACTCTTAAGCATGTTCATTCGGTACTTCACCGATTCGATACTGCAATAATAGCATGATCCGGTACTCCGTTGGATCCAGTACTCCATTGGATTTGGTACTCCGCTAGATCAGGCACCCTGTTTGATCCAGTACCGATGTTCCACCTATTCCAGTACTCTACAACTCTTCTTCCAGTACTACCCATTCAAGCACCTATTCTGGTACCAGCACAATGGTTCTTCCTGTACTACCTGTTCAAGTGCCTATTCTGGTACCAAAACAATGGTTCTTCTGGTACTACCCACTCAACGTTCATTCCCGTACCATCACAATGCCTCATCCGGTACCACTAGATCAACATCGCATTTGGTACCTCCAGCTCAATGCCTCATTTGGTATTGGTCTCGTGCCTTTTATGGTACTACCTTTGTGCTGGTTCAATACCCATGGTCATGACTGTGTTCATCTGATGTAGGAGCATCGTTAGCGAGCACGCAAAGTAGGACCACTCAGTGCCTGGGAATATTTTTAGAATCTCAACGTTGGTATTTACGGTGAATATTTTGAAGCATGCCTGAACTCAACACCAGGAGATATTTTGAAGCACGCATGAACTCAACGCTAGAAAATATTCTGAAGCACGCTTGAATGATTGCGAGTGAAGTGGGAGTTTCCACTCCTTCTCTGGAATGCGACTAGACTAAGATGGTCGTTAGGTTAGGTTTTGGAGTAGACAAGTAGTCGGTGGGAACCCTAAGAATCCTCTGAGATAAATAGAGGTTTTGTATGCCCAAATGAGGTTGGCTACAAGTTAGTAGGATATTTCTTAGTTTGTAGTTGTTGTTTGATTGTAGTTGTAACCATTTTTATTTTAAATGAATACAACAAAGGAAAATTGATCCAATGTGGGTGGATGTTGTTATTGCTTGCAGATTTCCTATTGTTGTTGTTTCTGTAAATGAATGTATGGAACTGTGAATGTTAGGATAAGTTTCAATTGCTTCTCTTCTGTTGAAATTGGTGCAAGGTGTGCACACAGAAATCAAGGAGTGTGTTGACGAGATCTGTTTCAATTCCGAAGCTCAGAAGAGATAGCATGAAACTTTACCTTTGCAAGGAGTGCAAAGTGACTACTGCAAGGTGTGCACAATCATCCGCAAGAACTTAAAAACTTGAGTAAGAGTCAGTTGCAAGGTGTGCATTGAGAAAAAAAAGGATGCCAAGAGGGCGAGAAGAATTTATTTTCAAGAAATCCTTCGAATTGAGTTTATTGAAATCCCGAGAACACAAGGAGTGCGTGGGAATTTGAAACCCTTTAAGGACCAAGCTCATAAGAGATAGCACTTTTCATAAGTGTTAACGAGATCCAAGAGTCAGACTCGCAGGAGGAGAAAAGGTCGAAACCTTTGAAGGCTTAGAAAATCTTCTAAGTCGGAAGAAATATGAAGCTCAGGAGGAGGAGTGACAATGGCTGTTAGATCACAGTGCAAAGGATCAACAACTCTCAGATTCAAGACAAGGTGCATGAGCTTTAACACTTCGCACACATAGGAGAGAGAACCCATCAAGGTTGGACACTTGAAACTTCCGAAGTCTGGAGTTTTAGATTTCCGAAGTGAAATCTCAGTTGTTCGATCATATAAGGCAGACTTGAGCCATCATATCATCCAAAGTGAACATCAGGCATCAGATTAATCAAGAGAATTTGAGCCATCTGATATCGTGAGCTCGGAAGGAAGCAAGTTTGAAACTTGAGATCCCCGAAGCACGAAGAGCCGGAGAGCCGAAGTGAAGCTGGACCTTTATTTCTAGAGGGGTACATGTCAATGGGCCATGAGATCTAGAGGAAGACAAAGGCGAGGCGTTGAAACACCCAGAGCCCGAAGAGCCGAGGGCTGTCGATCTGTCAGTGGACACTTTTCTACAGATCGCGAGCTCTGGGAAATTTGTCATGGGATTTTCAGTTTGAGAACTGAGATTGTCGAAGTCTGAAACCTGAAGGAGATCTTGACCATCAATCGAGAGGAGGGTAACAAGACCGTTGATCTGAGTGGAAAGGTCAAGCACTTGAAGTGAAGGTAGGATCGTTGATCGTGGGGATAGGTGTCTGTCGATCGTCCACTCCAGAGGATTAGATTACGGAAGGAAGCGAGGTTTAATATTAAAAAACCCGGAAGTCTAGAGACCCACAGAGATCACAACCATTGATTTAAGGGGACAGGTGTCAGCAAATCTTTTGCTCCAGAAGATTTCTTTGCAAAAGAAACCAAGGTTTGAGATTCGAGAATTTCGAAGTTCAGAATTCCGAATCGACCATAGCCGTCGATCAGGGAGAGGGAGATCTGGACCGTTGGTTCCAAGGAATAAATTTTATTCATCCATATGGAAGCACCATCAAGATCGTGAGATCGACGGTCATCTCGCATTGCAGGGACATGAATTGCGCAGACTTTAAAAATTCAACGGTGGACCGAAATCCATACTGTGGTTTTTCCAGGAAGACACGTGGAGGCTCGAGGAGAATTGCAGGCCCAAAAGTAGTTTGACTTCAAACCGCTTGTGGCCGTGCCTATAATCGCATGGTCATTGCCCAAGGTCACATCAAAAGAGGGGCCAAGGCAAAATGTGCTAATGCCCGATACTCTGATATTTTCCTAAAGCGCGAAAGGGAAGGTCGCGGGTGTCGTTAAGCCTGCATAGGGAGCCGAGGGGAAAAATGTTTAACACAAAATGAGGCCAATAAGGTTTCAGAGAGTCACTCGACTCTAAAATCGAAGATGCTGACCGAGAGGTTACACAGCCTTTAGGAGAGAAGGGGGTCTGCACCAAGTGGTATTAGAGTTGAAGTTTTTCTTGCAGATAGCAGGCGATGGGAGTAGAGACAAAATAACTCGAAGTTGTACTCTGTGTGTAACATACAGTCAACACAATGCCACCAAGGAGATGAGTGGAACCACCTTTAGCCAATCGAGATGTATAAAGGGAGATGCAATAACTTTGTGCAATATTAGAGGTGATGGAGGTAGCGCAGAGGAGAGCACCTGATGCTAGAGACATTAGCGATGGAGAGAACGAAGGAGTAGAAGATAAAGAAGTTACAGGAGAAGATGTTGTCGAAGAATGCTAGCTGAGAGTAGTTTCTAGATTGGGAGGTAAAGCCAAGATAGAGGTCCCAATGTATGAAGGCAATTTAGATGTTGAAGAGATGCTGGATTGGGTAAGATCCATGGGAAAACATTTTGACTATGAAGAGGTCGATGAAGAGAAAAAGGTGAAACAGGTTGTCACCAAGCTAAAAGGGCATGCAACACCGTGGTGGGATGAACTGCAGGATGAGAGGAGAAGAAAAGGAAAACATAAGATAAAGAATTGGGACAGAATGGTAGCCAAGCTAAAGACTAAGTTCATGCCCAAAGATTATCAGATCAATCTGTTCAGGAAGTTGTAGAACCTGAGACAAAAAGGTATGACAGTTAAGGAGTACACAAAGGAGTTCTATAGGCTGAACATCAGAACTGGACAAAGGGAGAAAGATGAAGAAAAGGTTTCCAGATATATAAATGGCCTAAGATATGAAATCCAGGATGATCTCAACATGATGTCAATAAGGACAGTGGAGGATGCTTATCACTTTGCACTGAAGGCAGAGGAGAAGTTGGCCAGAAAACAAAGGCAACAAGGAAGAGGTAAAATCCCAGCCCCAATTAAAGGCAAGGGAGTTACCCATGATAAAGAACATAATTCTAAGGATGAGACTGAGAAACCACATATTCACTCGGAAAGAGGAGGAAGTTCTCGAGGAAGACAAGGTGGTGGAAGGAGTTCGTCTAGAGGAAGAGGAAGAAGCAGAGGAGAAGAAGTAAGATGCTATGCCTGTGGAAAGACATGGCACATGTCTTGGGAATGTCCTAAGAAAAATAAAGGAGGAGGTGAAGCTCACATTTAAAAGGCATAGAGAGGGGATGTTGAAGCAAAAGGAGCAGAGGATGGAAGATCCCTGATGTTGAGGAAGGTTCTATTAAAACCAAAGGCAAAGGTTGAAAAGCCAGTGCAAAGGAACAGTCTCTTCAGAACAACTTGCAAGACTAAAGACAAAGTATGCAAGGTGATAATTGTCAGTGGGAGCATAGATAACTTAGTATCCACAAAGATGGTGGAGAAATTAGAGTTGGAGACAACTGCCCATCCGAAGCCATACCAAGTCTCATGGTTGCAGAAAGGACACCAGGTAATGGTTACTAAACAATGCTTGGTTAAATTTAAGATAGGAGGATATAAAGATGAAATTCTATGTGATGTGATTCCCATGGATGTATGCCATATTTTGTTGGGAAGACCATGGCAGTTTGACATGAATGTCATTCATGATGGGAGGAAGAATACATACACCTTAGAGAAGAATGGTAGAACACACATGTTACTGCCAATAGAGGAGAATAAAGTGAAAGAGGAAGCCAACATAAACATACTTCTCATGAGTGGGAAGGAATTCCTGAAAGAAGTCAAGAAATATCAGGAGATGTAGTTTGATGTGGTGAGGAAACCCAAAGTTATCCTTACAAGTACTTCGGTGGATGATTTTCCTGAAGAAGTTATGGAATTGCTGGACAATTTTGTTGACATAGTGGTGGATGAGCTACCTAACTCATTATCACCTGTCAGAAGTATGATCCACCATATTGATTTAATACCAGGAGCAAGTTTTCCAAACAAAGAAACATACAGGTTGACACCTCGAGAGAATGAGGAAGTGAAGAACCAAGTCCAGGAATTGTTAGACAAGGATTTGGTCAGAGAGAGCTTGAGTCCATGCACAATACCAACTGTGTTGAGTCCAAAGAAGGATGGAGGATGGAGAATGTGTATAGACTCAAGAGCCATTAACAAGATCACCATCAAGTATAGATTTCCTTTACCAAGAATGGATGATTTAATGGACTGTTTAAGTGGAGAAAATTTCTTTTCTAAAACAGATTTGAAAAGTGGATATCACCAGATTAGAATGAGAGAAGGTGATGAGTGGAAGGCAACCTTTAAGACAAATTAAGGTTTGTATGAGTGGCTTGTTATGCCAGTTGGCTTAACAAATTCCCTGAGTACTTTTATGAGGTTGATGAGTGAAATACTGAAATATTTCATTGGCAAGTTTGTGGTTGTATATCTGGATGATATACTGATTTTTAGCAGGACTAAAGAGGAGCATTTGAGGCACCTGGCACTAGTGATGAGGAGACTACAACAAGAGAAGCTGTTGATAAATTTTAAGAAGTCCTCTTTTATGAAGACATAACTCATTTAATTGGGTTTTGTGATCTCTTCAAATGAACTGAAGATGGATCTAGAGAAGGTGAAAGCAATCAAAGAATGGTAGTCACCAAAGAGTATGTTTGAGGTAAGGAGCTTCCATGGCTTAGCAAGTTTCTATAGGAAGTTAATCAGAGACTTCAATGGAATTTGTGCACCAATGATGGATATAGTGAAGAAGAAGCACAAGTATTTTAAATGGACAAAGGGCGTTGAGAGGAGATTCAATATACTGAAGGAGAAAATAACAGAATGACCAATTCTGGTCTTGCCAAATTTTTAAAAGACATTTCATTTGATATGTGACACAAGTGGAGTTGCAATTGGAGCAGTTTTGAGCCAGGATAATAGACCTGTTGCCTATTTCAGTGAGAAGATGAATGAGATGAAGAGAAAATATTCCATGTATGATAAGGAGTTTTATGCCATAATTCAAGCCTTGAAGAAGTGGAGACACTACCTTGTCCCACATGAATTTGTCTTGTATAGAGATAACCAGGATTTACAATTCATAGCCAGACAGGAAAAATTGAATCAGAGGCATGCAAAATGGGTTCAGTTTATGCAAAATTTTACTTTTGTCATAAAACATATTGCTGGGAATGATAACAAAGTTGCTGATGCATTAAGCAGGAGTTGTTTGATTCTACAAGAATTTCAGGTGAATACCTTGGGGTTTGAACACCTTAAGGACTTGTATTGTGATGATACAAATTTCAAGGAAGCATATGAAGCATGTGCAAATCTTGTGCTGAGAGACATAAGCCAGTGGACAAAGTACATGATTCAAGAGGGATTGTTATTCAAGGGAAATCAGTTGTGCATACCAAAATGCTCAATGAGGGATAACCTTTTGAAGGAAAAGCATAGTGGAGGATTGGCTGGACATTTCAGCCATGATAAAACATTTGCACAGTTGAGCAGTTCATACTATTGGCCAGGTATGAGAAAAAAACTGATAAATTTTGTGAACATATGTAGAATCTGCCAACATGCAAAAGCAAAAAGACAGAACACTGGATTGCATCAACCATTGCCAATACTAGAGAGCCCTTGGGATGCAATACGCATGGATTTTGTGTTGGGACTGCCAAGAATGCAAAGAGGATTTGATTCCATATTTGTGGTGGTGGATAGATTTTCAAAGATGGCACACTTTATCCCATGCCATAAGACCAGTGTTGCAACACATGTTGCAAATCTGTTTTTCAAGGAAGTTGTGAGACTTCACGACCTACCCAGAAGCATTGTCTCGGACAGAGACACAAAATTTGTTGGTCATTTTTGGAGAACACTGTGGAAGAAGTTGGGGATGGATTTGTCCTTCAAATCAACTTATCACCCTCAGACAAATGGAAAAACTGAGGTGGTAAATAAAAGTTTGGGAAAATTATTGAGGAGTCTGGTCACTAAGCATCATAATCAGTGGGATCGGATTCTGCCACAAGCAGAATTTGCATACAATGACTCACCAAACAGGAGCACTGGAAAAATACCATTTCAAATATTGTATGGAATGCATCCTAGGAGAGTATTTGAGTTGAGAGATTTGGAACAGAGTGAGATCAGGAGCGCTGGAGCATAATATTTTGCTGCAGAAATACAGAAGCTCCATAGCCACATTAGAGGACAATTATAGAGTTCTAACCAAGAGGAGAAGTGTAGAGCTGATCAACATCGCAGAGAAATTCAATTTGAAGTTAGAGATCAAGTTATGGCACATCTCAGGAAATAAAGGTTCACTAGGGAAACAAATAACAAGTTAAAGATGAAGACGATAGGGCCATGTAAGATCTTGAGGAAATTTGATGCAAACGCCTATGAGATTGAGCTGCCAGATGATGTGGGCATATCACCCATATTCAATGTTTTAGACCTATAACCTTACAGGAAAGATGACACAGTGAGAGAAACAAATGCCTGTAGCAGAGAGAACACAGATGGAGAATATCGTTGATCAGAGGATTCACAAAAAGACTAGGAGGAAGACCTATTTCAAATATCTGGTCAAGTGGAAGGGACACCCAAGAGAAGATGCCAGTTGGGAAAATGAAGCTGACATCGAGAAGCATGGAAATTCGGTGCAGGAGATCATGGAAATGAGTCCTTGAATTTTTTTCAAGGGGAGTATGATGCAGGAGCATTGTTAGCGAGCACGCAGAGCAGGACCACTCAGTGCATGGGAATCTTTTTGGAATCTCAACATTGGTAGTTACGATGAATATTTTGAAGCATGCCTGAACTCAAAGACGAGAGATATTTTGAATCACGCTTGAACTCAACGCCAAGAAATATTCTAAAGCACGCTTGAACGATTGTGAGCGAAGTGGGAGTTTCCACTCCTGCTCTGGAATGCGACTGGACTAAGATAGTCGTTAGGTTAGGTTTTGGAGTAGACAAGTAGTCGAGGGGAACCCTAAGAACCCTCTGAGATAAATAGAGGTTTTGTACACCCAAATGAGGCTAGATGCAAGTTAGTAGGAGATTTATGAGTTTGTGATTGTTATTTGATTGTGGTTGTAACCATTTTTATTTTGAATGAATAAAACATACGAAAATTGATCCAATGTGGGTGGATTTTGTTATTGCTTGACAATTTCCTGTTGTTTTTATTTCTGTAAATGAATGTATGGAACTGTGAATGTTAGCATAAGTTTCAATTGTTTCTCTTCTGTTGAAATCTGTGCAAGGTGTGCACACAGAAAACAAGGAGTGCATTGATAAGATCTATTTCGGTTTTGAAGCTCAGAAGAGATAGCACGAAACTTTCCCTTTGCAAGGAGTGCAAAGTGATTGCTGCAAGGTGTGTATAGTCGTCTGCAAGAACTTAAAAACTTGTGTAAGAGTCGGTTGCAAGGTGTGCATCGAGAAAAAGGAGGACGCCAAGAGGGCGAGAAGAATTTCTTTTCAAGAAATCCTTCGAATTGAGTTTATCAAAATCCTGAGAACGCAAGGAGTGTGTGGGAAGTCGAAACCCTTTAAGGACCAAGCTCAGAAGAGATAGAACTTTTCATAAGTGTTAACAAGATCCAAGATTCAGACTCGCAGGAGGAGAAAAGGTCAAAAACCTTTGAAGGCTTAGAAAATATTCTAAGTTGAAAGAAATTTGAAGCTCAAGATGAGGAGATACAGTGGCCATTGGATCACAACGCAAAGGATCAAGAACTGTCATATTCAAGACAAGGTGCATGAGCTTTAATGCTTTGCACAGACAAAAGAGAGAACCCATCAAGGTATGGAGACTTGAAACTTTCGAAGTTCGGAGTTCCAGATTTCTGAAGTGAAATCTCAGTCGTTTGATCATCTGAGGTAGACTTGATATGTCAGATCATCCGAAGTGAACATCAGGTGTTGGATCAATCAAGGGAATCTGAGCCATCAGATATCATGAGCTCAGAAGGAAGAAAGTTCGAAACTTGAGATCCCTGAAGCGTGAAGAGCCAGAGAGTTGAAGTGAAGCTGGACAGTTAGATCCATAGGGGTACGTGTCGGTGGGTTGTGAGATCTAGAGGAAGGCAAAGGCAAGGTGTTGAAACACCCAAAGCCTGAAGAGCCGAAGAACTAAGGGTCATCGATCTGTCAGTGGAAACTTGTTCGCAGATCGTGATCTCCAGAAAATTTGTCGTGGGATTTTCAGTTTGAGAACTGATATTTTTGAAGTCAGAAACTTGAAGGAGATCTCGACCGTGAATCGAGAGGAGGGTCACAAGACTGTTGATCCGAGTTGAAAGGTCAAGCACCCGAAGTGAAGGCAAGACCGTTGATCATGTGGACAGGTGTCCGTCGATCGTCTGCTCTGGAGGATTGGAGTATGGAAGGAAGTGAGGTTTAAGATTCGAAAACCCTGAATTCCAGAGACCCACAGAGATCAAAACTATTGATTGAAGGGGATATGTGTCAACAGATCTTCCTCTTTGGAAGATTTCTCTGCAAAAGAAAACAAGGTTTGATATTCGAGAATTCCGAAGTCTGGAATTCCGAATTGACCATAGTCATCGATCGAGGAGAGGGAGATCCGGACCATTGGTTCCAAGAAATAGATATCAGTCATCCATCTGGAAGCACCGTTACGATCATGAGATTGATGGTCATCTCGCATTGCGGGGATAGGAGTTGCACGCACTTTAAAAAGTTGAGGGCGGACCACAATCCATACCGTGGTTTCGCTAGGAAGACATGTGGAAGCTTGAGGAGAATTGTGGGACCAAAAGTAGTTTGACTTCAAACTACCTTTGGTCATGCCCATAATCATGTGGTCATCGCCCAAGGTCACATTAGAGGAGGAGACAAGAGATAATGCGCTAACGCCCGATACTCTGATATTTTCGTAGAGCGTGAAAGGGAAGGTCACGAGTGTCATGAAGCCTGTGCAAGAAGCTGAGGGGACCAATGTTTAACACAAAATGAGTCCAATAAGATTTCAGAGAGTCACCTGACTCCAAAATCAAAGATCCTGTTCAAGAGGTCGCACAACCCTTAGGAGCGCAAGGGTTCTGCACCATCATCCGGTACTAAACCTCTGTCTACATGATTTACATGTTGAACGAGTATGCTGATGAATATTCCAAGAAGTTAGTTGGATAGAAGTCTCTTGAGGTAGTTTTTAGATCACGATAGACTTCATCACTCATGAACTTCATGTCATGAGGATGAAGTCCATCCCTAGAGATATGATATGAATTTCCATTTGTAATATTTTAAAACCATTTGTTAATTATCTTTAGATATTGGTAATAATGACTCACCTTCTTTATAAGGGATGTTTTATAGATGATAAGTAATGAGTAATGAGGAAGTAGTAAGTAAAGGGTGATATACATTGTTATGCTGAATGTAATGTTGGATTGCTGATTCAATCAATAAATTGAAGGAATACAAATGATCTTTTGTGCAATTCATGAGCATGAGTAAAGAGTTTTAACATGTTATCTCTTTAGAGGTACCTTGTTGGTTTGGCAAGGGCCCACCGCCCCGACCTAGGTAAACCTACTTGTACATGTCTTTGTGTGTTGTAAGTCAATTGTGTGAGTGTGAACATTTAATAGTTGTGTGTTAAATGCATTTTAAGTTCAGTACATAGTTATTTGATTTTGAATCAGTGTGAGTAAATGATGAGACATTGAACAAAGTAGATAGTTCCATTTCCATTTCTACAGATTAATATTCAATTGATAAGAGTTTGATAAATGTGTGGGATTGTTAAGCAAGCGAATGCTATTGTTTTGAATTTATAATTGTGGTATTCTTAGTTTGTACAAGAACCACAAGACTTCATCTCTCACCTTCATGTTCCATATAATGAAGTCTCTCAATCACATTGATTGTTTCTTGTATTAAAGAAGGTTTGATTGGAATTAATAAAGTTATGTTTGATTTCTTTCTAAGAGTGAATAAATTGGATTGTTGATTATTGTTTTTGCTACAGGGAACAAGATCTTAAGTTCATCTCTTCATTTCATGAGCCTGTAATGAACAGACTTGTCATCTAAGCAAAAGCCTTTTCAATTGAGTGTTTGTTTGAGAGTTTTGTTATCAGTTTTATCTTCTAAGTTTAAAGTTGTGTGAAGCATTCAAATATTCTAGGAATAGAGTGTTATGTTATTAATTATTTCTTGCTTGATCTAGATACAACATACATAGATAGGTTAACTATTTTCGACACATATATTGTAACAACTCTTTTGATTATGAAATCCCGGATTGAAATATAAATGAGTGTAATATACTAGGCATATTTATACACCAACATTTTGGCATCGTTGTCGGGGAGTTGTAAACGGTAATAGGTATCATTTTTGAGTTTTATTGGTTTGATGAGTTTGGATTGGATTTAAGGACAATCTGAGGGTGGAGAGAAGACAATAAGACGAGATGTAAGAATCCACGCATCCACTTTGGTGGGGTTGCTCCAAAGTCAGGTTGTCCTCTTACCTTTAGTAGTTAAAGGTTTGTGTTTCATTAGTATTAGAGTTTCTTATTTTATGAGTAGGTATAAGGATAATAAAGGTAGATTTATTGCTTCCAAAATTTCAAAAAAAATAGAAAAACAAACAACAAGAACCCCCCCTGTACTAATTCATCTAAAATTCGTGCAGGAAAAATTCTCATAGGAGAAAGTTCAAAGGCAACAATTGAAACAACAACCAAAGGCACTAAATCTGAAGCCACTGTTCAGATTGAAAGCATAATACAACAAGCAAGAGGGGAAGCACTGGTGACCCCATCAGAAGGAGGCGCTGGAAAAGAGACAGAGGTAGTGATAGAGGAAGCTGCATCTACCATTGGGGAAACACACAAGGTATTGGAAAAATTATATATACCAAACAACCTAGTGGTTGAACCATCAGTTAGTGGGGAGACATCACCAGCACCTTACAACCTATTCAGAGATATGGCAAAAGAGGAAGGAAATGCAGTCAATGAAACAAAGACATTTGGATTCTCAATATTAGATATCACTAGAGATGTTGCTATGAACAATATTCCATTATCCTCACTACCTCACTTCCATGGTATGTCAATAGAAGATCCTGATTCATTTTTGTTTGAATTTGATATACTATGTAGGAGTTATAATTACACTAATAATGCACAAAAACTAAAACTCTTTCTATCCACACTAAAAGACTCAACATTTAGGTGGTTTATGAGCCTAGGAAAACACACTATCTTATCTCGGGATGGTATGAAGGAGACTTTCCTCCAGAAATATTAAGATTACTTTAGACCTAGGGATGCTAGGAATGACATATTTAAAATGCAACAATCTGAGGAAGCAAGTTTGGAAGATTACCTAGAAAGGTTCTTATACAACTACCAAAAGACAAAGCAATTTCCCTTAGACACAACCATAGTTAGGACCATATTCCTAAAAGGTGTGAGGGATGACTACATTGAAGTACTATACCTCATGATTTCTGGAGATGTGTACCAAAATCCATTTGCAGACATAGCAGAGTATTGTAAAAGATACTCCTGTAGTCAAGCCAAAACAGGAAAAAGTGTAAGGGATCCTACAAACAGAATTACTAAACCCACACCAGGAGGTGTTACTAGGATTGAATTGGGGACTCTACTAGAAAACTTCAAAACAGACATCCTAAACACCACCAGTTCCCAACTTGATACCATTAACATTAAAAGGAAAGAAGAAGAAGAAAATGCTACTTTGGTAATTTTCTGTCCTCGGTGTAGGAAAAGGAATCCTGAAAAGGAATGCCCCATTAATGTTATTGAAATCTATGGCCTCTGTACAAAATATCACCCTACTAGTGAGTGGCCTTCTTTACCTGGAATTAAATCCATTTTCAAGGGAGGGGGAGAACCTCATGAAACACAATATACCCCTAAGAGGACATGGAGACAACAAAATACCAATATGTTTGTAGACCCTACCACACAATATTCACAACAAAAATGGGTACCTCTAATGTCTTATCCTCAATCGTCACCTCAACAAACAAAAATACAACCTTGGCAACAAGGATGGAGAGGGCCTGCATATGGGAATGTTACCTTTCATCCAACAACCTTTCCCACATACCCACAATACCCTTCCAATATTTCTCAGTTGCTACTTGGATTTAATCCCCCTACTGTTCCTCCACCTCCACAACTGCAACAACAACTTGCATTGCCTATGAACCCAAATCTGCAGTAACAAATGAAAGTTGAACCTATCCCAAACCCTCATCGGCCTACCCCTATTCCTGCACAACCTATTCCTGATCCAAACAATAGACCTACACAGCCTGTACAAAATATTGAAGTACAAACCTTCCCCACTTATTGTATAACTCCTGCTTCATTTAATGAAATTTAATTAAGATCAGGGAGGGTTGTGAATAAACCAAATCCTACCATGGTTATTCAAGAAGAAGAAGAAGTAGATAATCAAGCAGTTCAAGAAGAAGAAAAAATAGATAATCAAGCAGTTCAAGAAGAAGAAAAAATGGATCACAAGTTAAATGAAGAAATAAACACCCCTGTACAACACAAAACTCCTCCTCACGCTTCTCACCCAACAGAAATGCCTTAGAAAATTAATCCTGCTCCTTATCCAGAAAGTTTACTTGTGAAGAAATTTGAGGTACCTCTAGGACATAATCTAGAGATTGAACTTAGAAACATATGTGTAAAGTTTCCACTACTTTGGGCCATCAAGGATATACCTATTTATGCTAAGAGTGTAAGGCATATTTGCATTAAAAGTCTAGGGAGGAAGAGGAAGGAGCCTTCTGTCATACAGGTGGTTGGACAATTATCAAAATTTATATCAGAAATGCCATCCAAATATAATGATCCAGAAAACCCAGTGGTAACCATAGAGATTAACGATGTTTCTTTGCCAAAAACACTTATTGATCTAGGGGAAACAATAATGTTATGTCGGTTGACACCATGAAAACACTGCAACTAAATCACCTAAGACCAACATAGACTTTGTTGGAATTAGCAGACAAGTCATTCATCAACCCAACAAGAAGTCTAGATGATATAACAATTACTCTAGCCTCTTGGGAGTACACTGTGGATTTCTTAGTGATTCATCCCAAATCCTCCAAACCAGGACTTCCAGTAGTACTTGGACGACCTTGGTTGGCCACTGCTGATGCGTTTATTAGTTGTCGGTCTGGAGAGATGACAATTTCTAATGGCACTCAATGTCAAAAACTTATCCTCTTTCCTCCTACCCAACCAACCACTGAATTTCCTCTCTGGTTGGAGAATCCCTATGGGGAGGAGGACTGTACTCAATCCTTGTTGACACTCAAACAAGTAAAAGGAGTTCAAGAGAAAAGTGAAGAACAAATCTTAAGCTTATTTTTGGCTGATACAGAATGCATTGAATACCCTCAATCTTTTCCTGAATACACACATATCTTCAGCTCTGAATTCCAGGAAACATGGCACCCCTCTACCTCTATAGTAGCCACCATTTCACAAGAAGATGAAGGAAAATAATCAACTGTCCAGGCTGTTGAAATCATCCCTGGAAAATCCTTGTACATCAATTCTAGTTTAGAAATAGATCAACAACAAAAGTTGATACATATGATTCAAGGGAAATTTGGTGCTTTTGCATGGGATTACTCTGACATGAAAGGGATCCACGTAGACACTTGTATGCATCATATTTACACTAATGATAGTTCAAGCATGTTAGGAAACCCCAAAGAAGAATGAATCCAACCTTGAAAGACATAGTGAAAGAAGAAATCCAGAAGCTCCTGCATGCCAATTTCATTTACCCTATATCGGATAGCAAGTGGGTATCCCCATTAGTTAATGTCCCTAAGAAAAATGGTAAATGGAGGATTTGTGTGGACTTTCGAGAATTGAACAAGTATACCTACAAAGATTACTTTCCTTTTCCTTTCATAGGCCAGGTCTTGGACACTTTGTCTGGGAAGAGGTATTTTTCTTTCTTGGATGGGTTTAGTGGTTACAATTAGATCCAAATTTCACCAGAAGACCAAGAAAACACCACATTTACTCGCCCATGGGGGACCTATGCCTATATCTTTCTTCCTTTTGGTTTGTGTAATGCCTATACTACCTTTCAAAGGGTTGTCTTGGCCATTTTCTCTGATTTGACCCATGACTGTGTAGAAGTCTATATGGATGAATTCACAGTGTATGGGGATGATTTCCAATAGGCATTGGACAATTTGGAGAAAGTACTAATTAGGTGTAAAGAAACCAACCTTTCCCTCAGTCATGAAAAATCCAGAATGATGCTCACTGAAGGAATTGTTTTAGGTCACCACATCTCCGATACTGGAATAAGAGTAGACCCTGCCAAGATTGAAATCATTTCCCAAATCAAAATCCCTAGCTCACAGAAGGAAGTCAGAAGATTTTTAGGGCATGCTGGTTACTATAGGAGGTTCATTCAAAATTTTGCAAATGTAGCTGCCCCACTGTTCAAACTGTTAACAAAAGAGGCTGAATTTTGTTGGAATGAACAATGCCAAATCTCCTTTGAAATTTTAAAAACAAATCTTTCAAGTGCCCCTGTTTTGAGAGGACCAAACTGGTCTCTTCCTTTTCAAATCTGCATGGATACCTCAGATACAAATTTGGGGGATTTTTTAGGACAAAGGGAAGGCCATATTCCATATGCTATATACTTTGTCAGCAAGAATATTTCACCTACTGAAGTAAATTACACTGTCACTGAAAAAGAATTTTTGTCACTAGTACATGCCATTAACAAGTTCAAACACTACATAACAAGGTATGGAGTTTTTGTACATACCGACCATTCAGCCATCGGATTTTTGATGAACAAACTTGTTACAAATGCTAGAGTGACCAGATGTCTGTTATTACTGCAAGAATTCAATATCACCATTATTGATAGGTATGGAAAAGATAATTTTGCTGATTTCTTGTCTAGACTCATTCATACAAGTGATAATACTCCAATAGATGATGATTTTCCAGATGAGAATTTATTTTCTATTTCTACTTACATTCCTTGGTATGCAAATGTAGCCAACTATAGTCTAACATGAAAGCTACCTCATAATCTGTCCTCCCAGGGAAAAAAAAGAATTATCCAGCTAAGTGCCAATTACATGTGGCATGATGATTTCTTATACTGAACTAGGCCTGATTTGGTAATAAAAAGGTGTGTTCGGGAGGATGAGATGCATGATATCTTCAAATCTTTTCATGATGGTCCATATGGAGGACATTTTGCTGATAAAAGGACAACATACAAGATCTTACAGTCTGGCTACTATTGGCCAACTATTTTCAAGGATGCAAAGAAGTATGTGGCCAGCTGTGATGATTGCCAAAGGATGGGAAAATCTATTGCAATTGATGAGATGCCCCTCCAAACTCAGGTAGTAATTGAACCTTTTGAAAAATGGGCTTTGGATTTTGTAGGACCCATTAACCCTATGTCTTGAAGGAAGAATTACATCTTGGTCTGCATATATTATGTGACCAAATGGGTGGAATCTAAAGCTTTATATTCTGCTAAGGAACAATCTATTGTAGACATTGTCTTTGAAGAAATCTTTACTCGTTTCGTTGTACCTCGAGAAATAGTAACTGACCAAGGAACCCAATTCACCTCCAATTTGGTCAAAGCTCTTACTGAACAGTATGAAATCAAACATAGAAAATATTCGCGTTATCACCCTCAAGCAAATGGGCAGGTGGAATCAACTAACAAGGTGATAGAGGCTATTCTTACCAAGATTGTTCAACTGCATCACAAAGACTGGGTTGATAGGTTGCTTGGAGCCTTATGGGCCTATAGGACAGCTTAGAGAAACACAACAAGCCATACACCTTATGAGTTGGTATACGGGAAGCAGGTGCTACTTCCCATAGAATGTCAAGTAAAAACATGCAGGACTACCATGCAACTAGGGATGGATTTGGATGATGCTAAAAAACAAAGGTTGTTACAGTTGAATGAGCTTGATGAGATCAAACAAGATGCTCTTCAAAGGACCACCCTTATACAAGAAAAAAATACTAAATGGCATGATAAGTACATCAAGAAGAAGTCTTTTCAATAAGGCAATTGGGCCCTCCAGTATGATAGTAGGTTCAAAAATTTTAAAAGTAAATTGCCTACTAGATGGTTGGGACCCTATGAAGTTGATACAATTTATGACAATGGTTAAGTTAAGATAAAGACTATTGATGAGAATTAGACTCCCTTTGTCGTAAATGGGCATCGATTGAAGGTTTATCATAAGCCTCTATCCAAAGAGGATTTTTTCAAACATTTTCTTCAAAATTCCAAAATGCAAATGGTAAGCAAGGGGGTTTATCCTCCTACTGATCCACCATAGTAAGTATGATTGTGTGAATTAATTTGGCTTTGTACATATTTGTAAATAGGTGTGTCATTAGATAAAAATTTTGATATTACTAACAAAAATAAAAAGTTGATTGTGTTCTCATGTAGATAAATGAATAAGGAGGACACCTTCTAGGTGCACATCTACCCTTTATCCATCCCTGGTAGATCATTGGAGTTTTATTTAAGTTTTTCAGACTCCTAAAAATTGAAAACACCGACGAGCAGGAACTGGCCTGGGCTCGAGAAAAATCCACGAGACAATATATGGAGTTTTCTTTAAGTTTTCGAGACTCCTAAAAATTGAAAATACCGGTGAGCAGGAATTGGCCCGGGTTGGAGAAAAATCCATGGGAAAGTAGAAAAAATCTTCTTTAAGTTTTTCAGACTCCTTAAAATTGAAAACACCGGCGAGCATTAACTAATCTGGGCTCGAGAAAAATCCATAGAAAAGTAGTAGTTAGGATTATTATTTTTGTAATAAAAAGGAAGTGGCAACATGAGTAGTGATCAACCTGGTTCGAAAAGAGGAGGATTTTAAATCTCAATACGTGGTCATCCAACTACAATACCTTCTTGTCACATAGATTGGAGCCCAGTCATTGAATTATTTTGCCTTATTTTTCTGACACGTCCTCTGCAAATTCAAAGTTCCTGCATCAAGTGTTGGTATTCATTTCACGTACATGGTTTTTCAGTATAATCAAATCACAGGTCCTTTTCCATAGCATTTGAAAACACCAACTACTTCTACAAAGTGTAGCCTACAAAATTTCAGTCTACAGAGCACTACCACCAGGTACCTTGTCAAATTCTCCTTGAGTACCAGAATACAATGTTTGCCTCTGTGCTCATCCGGTACTTGACAACATCTCTGCATTCATCCGGTACTGCAAACAATGGTTGACTCTGTGCTCATCCGGTACTGGGAAAAACTTCACGTCCATCCAGTACTATGAGAGGAGGTTTGTGTTCATCTGGTACTGGGCAAAACTCTGTGTTCATTTGGTACTGTAGGAGAATCTATGTGCTCATTCGGTACTGGAAAAAAACTCTACGTCCATACAGTATTGTGAGAGGAGGTATGCATTCATCTGGTACTGGGAAAAACTCTGTGTTATCCGATAATTTAGGAGAATATCTGTGCTCATTCGGTACTAAAGGGGAAGGTCTACGCTATTCCAGTACTGAGCACAACTCTGCATTCATCTGGTATTAAGGTGATCCAGTATTGGTAATGAGGTGTTGGTAGTCCTTATCCTATATTGAAAGTTTTTGCTACTCGATTTAAGTGTTTCAAGTAATAGGACGTATAAAGTCAACATTTTTTCATTTTATTAAGGAATTAGACTAATTATGTATTAAACATGTGGTTACTCTCAATTATGGAACACTCCCTACCATGAACAACTGCAAGTCCTCGTCTACATATCCGTGTGAAGAAATCATTCCTATACACCCGGAATGTTTAGAGTACGAGGTAATTGTGTCTCTAAAAAGATCAATTTCATGCCTTCTATTTATATGGTAAAGAAACACCATAATCCAATGATCCAACATCATGCCATACGAATGAATTAAGACACATCTTTACGCATGTCAGACTATGATTATGATGATGTCAGATGATTTCATACTTGTGATTTCTAGTCATAACGACCACATCTCTTGTCATCATTGTCCAACACTCCCGTGAACATGATCTGACGACCAACCTTTATATGAATCTATAAGTATTCATGAATTCGACCTATATTACCTTGTCATCATTACCCTGGATGTGACCGTTGTAAACCAAATCTTAATTTATAAATGCTCCTTTGGATGGCTTTTCCATCTAGATGAGTGTTATTTACCATTTTTACTGTCACACCACCTACATTTACACTGTGATCTCGTTCCTTCGTATCTTTTGCATACTTATCCTCTTCTGGTACTCCATCATGATTTGTACTGATTCGGTACTCCATCACGGTTTGCACTGATCTGGTACTCAACCCTTGATCCTCTATTTCATGCCTCATATGCCTTAAGAATTGTTTTAAGCTATCATGGGGGTCAAAAGGCATGATCCCGTGTTCCAGTTATATAGGGAAACACTTGAATATCAAGCTTGTAGGGAGAGATTTGAACAGGCCGACTGGGTCCCATTTTGGAGAAATTTAAAGGATATCACTAAGGAGTCTCTCTTACTTTTGTGTAGACATATGATGGAGAAAGTGTTCAGTTTGGAGATATGAAGTCAACGATTTCAGAGGCCACCATAGAAAAGTCTACATGACTCCCTTCATCTGGAGAAAAATACTTCAAGGGGGTGATCGTTGACAAGAATCTTTGTCAAAAATTTCTTAGGCTAGAACATCAAGACCCCGATTGGACTAAGGGAATTCCTCAAAGCTGCATCAAAGAAGAATATTGGATGATGCTCATTAGTTTGTAGAGATTTCTCACCTACAAGGGGAGGTATGAAATAACCTTCCTATACCATTTGAAACTTTTGTCACATTTTGAAGGAGGGCCACAAATTGATTTTCCTCACTTCCTATGGATGATTTTAAATAAAATGGTGAGAGGAGTTAAATGGGATTCCAAGAAACCTAAAACCAGCCTCCATCACCATGGCCTAATGAAACTTTTGGTTGTCCATGCCTTGAGGAAACAAGGCAGTAGTTGGAAGAAACTACTCCAACATAATTTTTCTCAGGAAGGAATGTCCAAATCTGTAGAGGAATAGGAAACATAAGTACATAGTGAGGGGTCCAGTAGAAAGGCAAAGGAAAATAAAGGGAAGAAATTAGGGGGTGAAGAAGCCACTTTTACACCCAGATCATCCCAGCCTATTGAGGAATTGGAGAAAGATAAGTCTGTTGTGGAGGAGCCCACTGCATCCAAAAAGAAGAAAGCCTCCCAATCTCAGAAAATAAGTCCAACCTTGATTCCAAAAGCTAATAGACAGAAGAGGAAGGACTCTTTGCAAGGTGAGCGATCAGATAATTCTCCTAAAGCAACCATTGAGTTATCACCAGAGCCAGCTAGCATATTGGAAAAGACCCATGAACTCAACATTCAGAGCAGGAAAAAGGGTCAAAAGAAAGGTGTGCTAGTAGAACGAATCCTAGAAGATCCCACTACATCTAAGAAGGAGAAGACTGCTCAGTCTAAAGTACCTAGTCTAGCCTCGAGTCCTAAATATCAACTGCCACGAAGTGAGAAGCGAAAGAGGAAGAAGACATGTCAACAGGAAGTTTCACATGATGTCCCCGAGGTAACTATTGAGTTCCCTCAAGAATCGGTTAAGGAGTTGGAAAAGACATCTGAAGTAGTTATTGTGTCTCCTCAAGAACCAATTAGTGAGTTGGAGGAAACTCCTAAGATGACAAGTGGAAGTAAGGGGAAGCTTAAAATGAGGAAGGCTCAAAATAAACAAATTTTAGAGCCTACACCTCAGTCCTCTAGAGTGGAAATAGGGTATGTTCAATAAGGGTAGACTCTAGAACCCACACTTCGGTCCTCCAAGGTGAAAATCAAATCGACACAGGAGAAACAAGTTTCTGGGCCTATAACTGCTATTAAAATGAAGAAGAGGAATTTGTTTGAGGAGACTTCCAGGCCAATCAATAAATCCGAGGAAGTCTCACTTCCTATACGAAGAACCACCAGGAGCATGGCCAAACAGATAACAGTTCCATATGTGCTTTCTCTTCCTGAAGAGCCTATTGACATTCTGACTTCTCCAGAGAAAGAAAGTGGCTACGGGGATACAATTAGTGAGATCAAGGGGTTGGTGATTGAAACGTTAAGAGGTATAATAAAGGAGAAGGAAGCCCAAGAGGAGGTGACTTAACAAACAACCACATCTGATCCTGACAATTCTTTGATCAAACAACAATTGATAATGAAGATTGGGAAGTTGAAAAAACATAATGAGAAGCTGAAACAAGAAGTTACAGAGTACCAAGTGTTGGATAGGAACATTAAGGCAGATAATGCACAATTAAAAGAATGTAACATAAGGTTACATGATGCACAACAAGAGGTCTCTGCTAAACTCAACAAAGTTTTACATCTGATCCAATACACCAGGGTGATTAAGAAAGAACTTAGGAGCAAAGATTCTGGTCTTAACATCCTACAACCAGAGAAATGATGGGGAATGGTTTAGTTTTGCACAATTTTGAGTGTCAATTTTGATGTTGTTGCATGAGGACATGCAATGAATTTAGCATGGGGGAAATGTTGAGTCTCCATTTTGACAATTCTAGTATGCTATATTATCCCCTATCTGAGCCTATTTTACGTATGCTATGTGTATATAATTGATCATTCCCTCCACAAACCCACTTTGTGACCTTGTCCATGTGAATAGAGAGGTAACTTGTGTTAAAGCATGATTTGTTTGATTTTCTTGATTAAATTGATTAAATGATTGATTATTTATGCTCCTAATCACTTTGACTCTTAAGCAGCTTCATCCAATACTTCACCGGTCCGGTACTGCAACAATAGCATGATCCGGTACTCCGTTTGATCCGGTACTCCACTGGATTCGATACCCTGTCTGATCCGGTACCAATGTTCCACCTATTCTGGTACTCTACAACACTTCTTCTGGTACTATCCATTCAAGCGCCTATTCCGGTACCAACACAACGGTTCTTTCGGTACTACCCGTTCAAGCGCCTATTCCGGTACCAACATAATGGTTCTCCCCATACTACCCGCTCAACATTTATTCTAGTACCAGCACAACGCCTCATCCGATAGAACTAGCTCAATGCCGCATCTGGTATCTCCAGCTCAGTGCATCATCCGGTACCAATCTCACGCCTATTCCAGTATTGCCTTTGTGCTGGTCCGGTACCCATGGTCATGACCGTGTTCATCTAGTACTAAACCCCCGTCTACAAGATTTACATGTTGAACGAGTATGCTGATGAATATTCCAAGAATTTAGTTGGATAGAAGTCTCTCGAGGTAGTTTGTAGATCACGATAGACTTCATCACTCATCCACTTCGTGTCATGAGGATGAAGTCCATCCCTAGAAATATGATATGAATTGCCAATTGTAATATTTTAAAACCATTTGATAATTATCTTTAGATCTTGGTAATAATGGCTCACCTTCTTTATAAGGGATGCTGTATAGATGATAAGTAATGAGTAATGAGGAAGTAGTAAGTAAAGGATGATATACATTGTTATGTTGAATGTAATGTTGGACTGATGATTCAATCGATAAATTGAAGGAATAAAAGTGATATTTTGTGCAATTCATGAGCATGAGTAAATCATTTTAGCCTGTTATCTCTTTAGAGGTACCTTGTTGGTTTGGCAAGGGCCCACTGCCCCAACCAAGGTAAAACTCCCTGTACATGTCTTTGTGTGTTTTAATTCAATTGTGTGAGTGTGAACATTTAATAGTTGTGTGTTAAATGCATTTTAAGTTTAGTATAGAGTTATTTTATTTTGAATCAGTGTGAGTAAATGATTAGACATTGAACAAGGTAGATAGTTCCATTTCCATTTCTGCAGATTAATATTCAATTGATAAGAGTTTAATAAATGTGTGGGATTGTTAAGCAAGTGAATGCTATGCTATTGTTTTGAATTTATAATTGTGGTATTCTTAGTGTGTACATGAACCACAAGACTTCATCTCTCACCTTCGTGTTCCATATAATGAAGTCTCTCAATCACATTGATTGTTTCTTGTATTAAAGAAGGTTTGATTGGACTTAATAAAGTTATGATTGATTTATTTCTAAGAGTGAATAAAGTGGATTGTTGATTATTGTTTTTGCTACAAGGAACAAGATCTTAAGTTCATCTCTTCATTTCATGAGCCTGTAATGAACAGACTTGTCATCTAAGCAAGAGCCTTTTCAATTGAGTGTTCGTTTGAGAGTTTTGTTATCAATTTTATCTTCTGAGTTTAAAGTTGTGTGAAGCATTCAGATATTCTAGGAATAGAGTGTTATGTTATTAATTATTTCCTTCTTGAGCTAGATACAACAGACATAGATAGGTTACCTATTTTCGACACATGTAGTGTAACAATTCTTTTGATTACGAAATCCCAGATTGACATATAAACGAGTGTAATATACTAAGCATATTAACATGTACTCTGATATTTTTGTAGTAAGGGACAAGCAATTGGATGATGGCCCCATGTATTACATATCTCACAGTACCCCACTCCTCCTACCAACGGGTTTGGTGCTCCAGTGCCCATATATTGTGTGAAGTGTTAGTACTATAATCTACAAGAGAAAATAATCTTTAATTTGGTGCTATGTCCCAGTATCACATCTGTTGGATACAAGCACGCTACTAGAAAAGTGTTATTTTTGCAGCGCCATCATATGCTCTTGGTCTTGTGTGACTAGAATGAGTCATGATGTTTTTAGGTATTTTTTATCAAAATTTTTGGGGCTTGAAGGCCAAGCTCCAAGCTCCTAGTTCCCGAGCTAGTGTGAAATCGACATGTCCACATAGGCCATGAGTCAAGCTCATAGGCCCGATGCTCATTGAGAGCCACAATTCAAAGCCACACAAATACTAAGCCACGAGGCAGGAGGAGCTTGTAAGAAATATTAAAGTCAATCCACTTTTTTTTTTAAACACTTATGGAGGTGAATCCAAATAAAGGGAAAGATTTTAGTGTTCTATCATCCAAAAGATGAGTCATTTTCTCAAAATTCTGATTAGTGCCAAGTGGATTTAAACAACAAGTAGTCAATTAAAAAGAAAGGGATCTTGGCAGTTATTTGAGCCATCACATCAAAGGGTTCTTGCCTTCCGTCTTTTGAGTTTCCTTTTTTCCATTGTTTTTGGAAAGAACTTGGCGCATAAATCACAACAAACATCAACTACTCTGTATTTCCTTACAAACAATTATTGTAAATTTCCTTTCTGTTACAATTCTGCCGATGACAGTGATAGAGACACATATTTCGGGTGATGGTTTATGTATGAAAGGAACATATCTTCAGTTCAGAAATTAATTTATACTTCATCTTTATTTTCCCTTAGACCAACTGATGGGTAGCATGAAAGGAATCATTCCAGGTCTAGCCACACATAGAGAAAATGGAAAACAACTCAGGAACTGCTTTGACATTGTTTGGGCTTCATATCCACTTACGTCTACATTCCTTGCCATATGATTCTGAATTGAGAGATACAAGGTCTGTAGAAGAATCTCTTGTGAGAGTTAAGGAAGATGAAATGACATCAAAGACAATAGATGAAGGGACATAGCAAAGATGTCAAGATGGGGTCTACGAGATGACTGAAATCGAGGATTTACAGGGCACTCGTAGTCTTCCCTATGCCCCTGTCTACATCAAGGATCCTTGCCATTTTTTGATTCACAACAAGCATTCTAATCACTGCTATGGTTTTCAGATGGCAAGATTAAAGGAAGAAATACCCATACATTTTGTACGTGAAGGAGAGATAGATCTCGAGCCAGATGGTGTCATGATATTGGCCGTGAGTAAGTAGCAAATAAACCACTGATTGAAAATGATATTCTGGGTTATGTTGCTAAAAGAACTCTATTTCAACTTCATCTCACCAGGTAGTCTTGATCAGAAAGATATATTCAAATTATACCATGGAGAATGCAGTGCTAGGAATAACAGAAAATGGTGTTTCTTTGTTAGGTAATTCAAGAAAGATAATCCAATGTTTGAGGTTCCAATAAGATGGGTTCAAAAAATTGTGCTAAACATCATTGACATGCATGTTCTAGTATGCTTGGCCTACTAGTCCACACCATCAACTGTATCTTTGCATTTCTTTGAAAGATTGACCTTTGAGCAGAGGAAGTACATTTCTAGAGAAAGTTATGGAAATAAGTTGGAATAATATTTAAGATAGGTTCTCTCTAGTCACATATTTAAGCATGTTTTAACTTCTAACCCTGGGGCTTTGAAGGATGGTGCTTGTCAAAGAACTTAGCAACAAAATTGATTTGATTAAATCTGTTGTAGATTTGATGGCAGAAATCGAGCAATATATTACTGTTCAGAAGAGTCAATTGTTTTTCATATATTCATTCAAATATCTAAAGAAGACATGTGGCAGAGTATTCCCATAATTCCAGATCAATTCTAGATTTGTTGAGAAGAGGATAAATTGCATATGTGGCAGGGGATCAACTATTTTTTCCAATATTCTCGAAAATCAGATTGATATCTTCAGATTTTGTAGAACAAATCATGAGGGAGCATCCGAGTGCAAGTGAAAGATAAACATGTGGCAAATTCATATTTAAAATTTGTGGGTACCGTTGTTAAAGTTGAGCATCGATCTCAGGCATAAGAATAACAAGTAGAGGATCCCAAATTTGCTAATAATTTGAGATATCTGGGAAACAATTTAGTCTGTTTTAGAGTTTGTTATGATTTTGTTTTCCATAAAGTCAGTAAACAGTTTGTTATTATTAATTTTCCTATTTAAGCAAAGTTTTGTAATAGAGGAAAGTGGGGGGAGCCCCGAGAGGGTAAGGCCCGAGAAGAATTTGATGAATTAGCCATGCAATAGGTGTTATTTTATGCCTGAGGGCATTGGTTTATGCGATCGCTTCTGACATTGGAGATCTATGACATTTGTTTTATCAGATTGTGATTTCTCTTGTCTAAACACAGTTTTTCCATCTTCCTTGTTTTACATTCTATTTTTCATCTTACTTGAACGAATTGCAGACATTGAGAATCAATGGCTACTTATGGATTATAGATTCCCAAGTGGTAAAGATTTTTCCATGACTGCCTATTATCCATGTGTTTTGTTTCAAGTACCGTTGCATCCATTTGACAAATAGAATCTTGGTTTGATGAGGTGTTCTACTTTTTCGTTTATTCCCTATTCTTCTACCCATTTACATATAAATGTCTTATCTGATATACAATTTGATTGCCTTCGATCAACATGGTGTTTACTTGACTCCATGCCCAATGGTGTTTTTACTGATCTGCATTTAGCCTGTTTCTCTTATTCTTTCTCTTTCCATCTACCTGATCCACCTTATTTCAAAACCCAAAACACATCCTTATTTATAAAATCATTGCAATAATTGAGGATGTGCTAGGCTTGACCCTATAACAGTCTAGGGGAAACTTCTAGCACTAACATGAAGGATGGGCACTCTTCCTTCCTATGGATTTTTGTCTTACATGTTTTACACCAAACATGTTCACACTTATCCTTCTCCTTCATTATGTCTGATAATTTAATTCTCAACGTTGCCAACTGTGACTATACCCACGCCATTCCTATGTCATCTCCTATAAGAGATGCTTCTAATTTCATCATGATTTCTAAATATTCTAGTGGCAACGTGACCTTCTGCTGCATTAACAGACAATGAATGCGTGGCAATAGGTTTTGTTGTGTGACAATATGCATGTTATAAACCATTCTCAATGTTGCTCGTGAGGAATATGAAAGGTTAACCTACCCGTTACATATTTAAATATCTGGTCATAGTCCCACACTGTCTCGTTCTACACTTGCTTAATTTCCTTTAGTTCTATAATATATTGAGATTCATATTTCGGCTTCCTGAATTCTTTTAACAATGCTTGTACGATTTTTTCCAAAGTTATTTATTGTTCGACTGAAGTAGTTGTCTGAAACTTAATATACTATAGTAGTGCACCGCCCCTGAACGTCGTGGCCAATTGTGCGATTTTCATCGCGTGGCCTCGTCCTAGACATTCTTCACAGTCCATATTGTGTCACATACGAACAAGTGTTTCTTAGGGTCCTCCAACCATGTTCCCTGAAACTCAGGCATTCTCAACGTATGATCTATCCCTACCATTATATCAGGTGTTGTATTTACCCTTGGTGATGTTGTCTCACTCTGGTTTGTTGTGTTGTTCCCACTATTCTTACTATTGCTCTGACTTCCTCCACTTATTACAATTGCTCTTGAACAAGTCTAAGTTCCTACTTCAATCCTTAATGATGCACACTGTTAGGACCACATATTGCACCTTTTTGCCCATACTTTTTGTCATTATTATACCCTTCATCACTAGTGTTTAGACTCATAATATCACTACATCTGATCATTCCAAGGTATACAATGTCCTTTCTCATTATTATATGCTTA